>ML777606.1:195514-212236 GCA_009831015.1 Picea engelmannii | reverse complement strand
TTATCTTTAAGCTCTTTTCAGACTCTCTAAACAGGAAAAGATCACCGAGCGACCTTGCTATTTTCACGCTCGATAAAGTATTTGAAGTATGCGTCCTTCGAGCGATAGTTTAACCCTTTTTCGGTCTCGTTGGACTATTGTACAAAAAAGGAACTGAGAGAGTTCTCTTTTAAGTGTTTTTCCAAAACTCTATAATCTTGAAAAACCTTCGAGTTTACTATCTCTGGACTCGTTAAACAAACATTGACAGACCCGTAATGGGACCGAACCACTCCTTCTTAGGGTTCGTTAAACATACTCTGAGGGACTCGTCTGAAGGATGAGCTTATATCAACAAGCATATGTGATCCTCTTCAAGCTTGCGTAAAAATAAAGAGGTACTTGCCAGAAATGGTGGGGGAAAAATTTGGGAAAGGGATATGTTTCATCTTTACATTAATTGGCAGTAAGAGTCGCTCTTGAACATGACACTCCCTATTCATCATCTGAAGCCGGTTTGGGTAATCCATTTGTCTCTCATTCGATTTGATAACAAAGTCTTTCCATGTGTCGTATTTGAGTCAATGCTGCCAAATCATTGGTCGTATCATTCATATGTTCAAGAGCAGTCTGTTCGAAACCTCTATTTTGAGTCGGCCATCTGCAGTTTTCTATTCCTTCCGTGTCAGCCTTCCCTGTGTCCAAAGTCCAATTGTCACATGCTCTATTTCACTTTCAAACTCTGTTACTCATTTTGTGTCATTCATGGGGGATACATCAAGGCCCTCCTGTGACGAGTCTTGTTCCGTCGACATCAGCACATTATCCGGGATTAAGACTTAGAAATTATTCAGTACCTTGGAGCTTGCAGGCCTCAATGGAAAGTTTCCTCGCTTTCGACAGTGGGTTTACATCATTGACCTCTGATCAAAAGATTTTGTCGATTGTTCGACATCAACTCATTTATTCACAGTTGATGGATTGTACTTTAGTACCTTGGGAGTCATTGACATCAATGGTGATTTCCCTCGCACTTGTTAACGGTTGCATCAATGACCGGTAATCAATTGGTTTCTGCCATGTTCGACTTCGACACATGTAATCACATGGTTAGATTCGTACTTTGGGCAATATGATTGAAGACCCTGGATATTATCTTTGTAATCCAGGTTGCGATGGAGTATGTATAATTCGTGACACATAGATCCACTGTGTATGTTTCGTGGCTATTTCGTCTTGATTGCAAATTTGTCGCATAGATCCACAGTGTATTCAGGTGGCTATGCTATATTATGACTACATGGATCCATAGTGTATGATTGGTGGCCATGATCTTTGTTTATGATGTCATCAGTCTATGACCTGAGTATGGGAATGCCTACCTTAGAAAGGATACATATTATATTCCGTTGATGCTTGGATGTTTGCAGGTTTCCGATTAGATGTGCTCTTGGTTCCTGACACACACGTGTAGCTTACAAAGTCCGTCGACTGTCACTGATTCCACTCTCAGACTTTGGTGGGAATTCTGTTATCCACAATTTTGGTCATCGTGATGATGTTATGATGATGTCATGATGATATAAAAATCAAGCTCTTCAATAAGAATACTTTCCTGAGAAAAGTTGCAACTGTCTGCTTCCAGAAACTATATTTTTCAAGGAGTTCGCAGGCTGCCTATATACTTGCCTGTGAGAATGCCTGATTCTCGCAGGCTACCTTAAGCTAGGGTGCGAATAGTTCGCACTGTAACAAAGGTTAGGGTGCGAACATCTTCTTAAAGGGGAAAAAGATGAAGTTCTCGAGCCTTCTAGAAGGGAATCTTCGAGAAGAATGAGTTGGCTAACGAATGATTGTTCAAGTACTAGCATTCCAGATATCTTGGGATCATTTTCTATCCAAGTAACTAAATTATCTTCTCCTATATATTGAGGAGATTGCTCATGGAAAAAGTTACAACAAGCAAGCTAGCAAGAGATTGATTGGAGAATTGTTGGAAGCCTGTATGAAGGACTGATGCTACAGCAGCAAGAGACTACAACAAGGTCATTACAAGTAGTTGATTTTCTTCATGCATGAGCAAGTGTGTGTGTCAGAGCTAGGAGCCATTGAAAGGAGACCTACGACATCAAGGCTCAGGTTGTAAGTTTCACTTTCAATTAATTCAATACAGTAATATGTCCCTTTCCCATAAAGATGATGTCACTTTATTACATGATTCCTTGATCACGTGTGTAGATTATCTATTGAATATATTAATCTGCCTTTACTTTGATTGGTTTGTGCTGTTGTGATTTGAACGGTGCAAGAGCATTGGAGAGAAGCTTAGAACAACATAGATCTAAGGAAAGTGTTCATAAGGTATGTCCACAACCCTTATCTCTTAGTTCACTCAATAGGCTAGATCTAGGGAAAGAGTAATATTCTGTCCTGTTTTGTTCTAGATCCAGGTGGATCTAGGGAGATCGGTTCGTGTTCGCACTTATGGATTAATCCTGAAACACCCACCGGGTGTCTTCTTTCCCCTGGACCCCCCAGCTAGGGGGATGATCCCCCAGACCCTAAAGGGGAGGAAATCCCCCCCTGTAACCCCCTCGCCTGGAGGGGTGTATAGTATTTTTGGGTGTAAACACAACTGGAAACAAAGACCTATGAATTAGGAAGATAATACAGCTGCACAACCAATAATATCCCACTTGGAGACTAATCTCAACAAATCAACCACTATTGTATCTATTGGACTATGATCCTTCATGGTCCTAGAAAATTTCTCATATTCACCTCCATCATTGAAGACCAAATGAAACTAAGAAGGAACTCAATTTCTCCCTGGTTACTCCCTTTGTTAACATGTCTGCAAGATTCTGGATAGTATGGATCTTTTCCAACTTCAAATGTCCATATTCCAAGATGGATCATATGAAATGATACCTGAGTTGTATATTCTTAGTCTTCAAATGGAAGGCCGATTTATTTGCAAGATGAATGTCAATCTCACTGTCATAGAAAAACTTGTTATTCTCTTGCTTATTTACCAATTCCTCCATCAACATGTTAGCATTGGAAGTCACCTATGGATTGTAGTAGAGGTAATCCCAAGGCCCATCAGTTTGTATGTCACAGTAAATAGTTTAAAAGGGTGGTCTAATGGATGCAATCTCAAGATTATATTGCTTTAACTCATAATCTTGGATCATGCAATGCATAGGTAAGTGAGGTCTTGATCTAGATTTAGTTAGTAAGTTGCAGTAAAAGGGTGAGTAGGGGGAAGAAATGGTGAGGAGATGTAAGGGCCTGCTATGGACATCCGGTCTTCTAGTAGCCTAAGTAAGAAAAGATTCAAGAATGAGATCCTCTCGGACCCAAAAATTCAGACACTAAGATATGTCTAAACAACACAGATACAACAACACGATGATCAAACCTACACCACAATGTTACTATAATATCCTGACTGGATCCTCCATGCCTGAGCTACTCAGTATAAGAGGGGAAACAATAACACGAGAAACTAATTAAAACTGTTGAAAATATTGCAGTGATCAAACCTACATCACAACCCTCGACTGGATCCTCCAATTCCGAGTGTCATAACAAAGTATTTACAGAGAGATGGAAAGAAGTTGAATTTCATTAAACAAGAAGTCTCAAATACATGTACATAACAAATACATGTACATAACCAGGGAACCAGAGGCCTCATTAAAAATTTACAAGAGGGAGCGTAGCTCTACCATCGAAAATTACAATATATCAAAATTGAGTGTTTATACTCAAAACAAAATCAAGGAAGCATATCCAAGTAAATGAATTGAAGACATTACGTCTGCATGCTTCCTAACAAACTGTGCATGCAACCTATGTACATACATGAACCTCTATCATATGCAAACCAGCCTCAAAACAGACCTGCTGATGAGTCAACTACCTGATAATCCTTTCCCGTGCTTTCTATTTATGGCAGAAACGATGTTCAACCACCACCAACCAATATTAATAACTTCTTCATTGGGACCAGGGAAGGCTCAAGTCAACTCTGCACCTGTAAGACGTGGCAACCTTAGCATTCACCATCTGGATCTGAGCTGGATGCTTACAGGGAAGCTTGAAGGCAGACATGGTTGCTAACGAAGTGATTGGCACACTTGGTATGGAGTAGCGAACAAGAGATGTCTAGGTGGACAGTTGTATATGGACGAGGAGACTGAGGATAGAGTGTGGGCCACACAAGCAGGAGATGAGGTGTAATGGGATGGAGGTGATTTTGAGCGAGGTGGCACAGGTGACGGGAGATGAGGAAGGGACAGGTACCGACGAGACAGTGAGTGAAATACGAATGGAGGGAACGGAAGTGATGAGGGGCGACCACTTGTTGGCCCTGGATAGGAAACTATGTGCACATGAACATATCAGGGCTATGAAAATTGGTTTTGAACCTCCTCGCTTTTGGGCCTGTTGTGTGTCTTTGGCTGACACATAGCACCTTCACAAATCACAACTATTTTTCCCGACCTGCTCTATCCTTTTTATCCTGTGTGCATGTTGAGGCCTCGATATGGCCCTCGACCATCGATCTGGGGTGCTTAGATCTCGACTACCCATATTTTCTTGCATCATATCATCTCGCGCCAAAACATCTCATCACACCTTCGACTTAGAATATAAGTTGAATTGTGGGTTTTTGCCCACTTTCTTTAATTATCTCTCCAAGGGGCCAACTTCTAAGGAAAACACCCCCTTTTACAAATAAATGTGATAACATTAGGCTCCATGGGGGATGGCTTTGTCCCTGTGAGATGCCAAGAACTCTTCTGCAGTTTCAGTGCCTTACTGTTGGGCTATGGAGTCACCTATAAAAAATATAAATAAAAGAAAAATATAGTTACAAAAACATGGGAGCCACTTGTGGCTCAAATAAAGAACTTCTTGAGAAAATGCCCATTTACAGGGCCACCAAAAACTTGATCGCCCTCCAAATTATGCAACATTTATGTATTATTTTTATGGATCTTAGAGATTTTGAAGGGCCCGATCCACATGGCTTCAAACTTGTTCTTCTTTCCTCTGTCTTGCTTTGGCGCGTCCCATTTGAGAACTAGATCTCCCAGCTGGAAATCCTCCTTACTGTTCTTCCTGTCAAACTCCTACTTGATTCTCCACTGATGGTCATGTGCTCTATCTATCATCTATTCTCTGGTATTTTACACTTCTACTAGTTGATGTATCCTTCTAATCATATCATTAGGCTTGTCTTGGTAGTCTTGGAAGAATTTATCTATAGTCAGGGCAAGGTGAGAGGGGAAAATTACTTCAGCCCCATAGACAAGCTGGAAAGGGGAGAGACCCAGGGATCTCTTCGTTGTCACTCGATCAACCCACAGAGAAAACTTAAGCTTTGAATCCCATGCTTTCTTATTATCCTCTAGCAGTCTTTTGATGATCTTTATCAGGCTTTTGTTAGAGGACTCTACTAGTCCATTTCCCTGGGAATAGTAAGGGGTAGAGTGGATCAATGAAATTCTGAACTGCACACAAAATTTGACCAATGGTTCGACCTTGAAGGATGTAGCGTTATCGGTGATTATTCTATTCAGGAAGCCAAAACTTGCCATAATTCCTTCAAGAAGACCTATGATGACTTTGTGAGAAGTGCTCCTTGTGGGAATAGCTTCTATCCACTTGGTGAAATAATTTGTTCCAGTCAAGATCCACCTATGTTGACCACTCAAAGTCGGATGGATTTCTCCAATAAAGTCTAGGCCCTACTGTTGAAAGGGTCCTAAAGCTACTACAGGTTTCAATGGCAGAGACTTGAGCTATTGTTTCCCAATGAATTTCTAACATTGGATGCAAGATATGACTTTTTCACATACATCAATGAATAAAGTAGGCCAGAAGTACCCAGCCCTGATAATTTTGTAGGTTGTGGTTATCCATAAATGATGTCCCCCACATAGACTACCATGAAAGTTGAAAATAATCTTTTGGGCCTCCTGTGGGTCTAAACATATTAGAAGCACACCTAGAGGGTCTTTCCAATACAAGACCTGGTCAATAAGGAAATATCTAATTTTTTTTATCTTTAAATCTCTTGCCTTGCTCTTCCCCATTCTGTTAGGGGGTCTTAATTCTTGCATAGAATATATAATGTCTTTGTACCAGGGGAACTCTACCAATGGAGGATTTTCCTAAGGACTTCCTTTAAACAACTTAGGTTGTTGATTTTATGAGCAAGTGTCGATGAAGTTAACCCCCAAAGCTTTACAATTGTATTCAGCCAACAATTTGGCTAAACCTTGACCTTTAACTAGTTTGGTGGGATTTATTTCCAGATCAAATTCAAGGATATTGGCAATCCACTTGCTCCTTTTCCTGTCTATGTCAGGCGGAATGAGAATGTCCTTCACAGAGGCTAAGGGAACATATGCAATGATCTTTGAATTCAAAACATAGACTCTGAAATATTTGAGAGCTTTCACAAGGGCATAGGATTGTTTCTCCATGAAGTCATATTTTGCCTCTGCATCTCTCAATGCCCTGCTGAAAAATGAAATTGGCTGCTCTATCCCTTCAACATTTTTATGCAACAAAACAACTGCCACCATATCAAAAGAAGCAAAATAAAAAATCAGAAAATCCTTGGAATAATCAAGATGGATAAGCACGGGTGCCTCAATAAATTCCTTCTTGATATGGCTGAAGGATTCTCTGGACTCAGCAATCCATTTTACTTCATTTCTCTTTCTGAGCATGACTTTGATATGCTTCACCAATTTGGAAAAATTGGAAATAAACCTCCTTAAGAAATTAATTTTTCCCAAGAAAGACTAAACTTCCTTCCTGGATCTAGGAAGTGACAAGGTTTGAATAGATTCTACCTTGCTTGAATCAATTCTGACCCCATCAGCTGATACTATGTTCCCCAATAAATTCCCTTCCTTCATGGAAAACAATGACTTCTTGGGATTTAAGGAGAGACCAAACCTTCTGCACTTCAAGAAGACTTTCCTCAGATGACAAAAGTGTTCTTTATTAGATATGGAAAAGACTCTTATATCATCCAGATAGATGATCACAAATTTATCTTTCTCCCCAATGAAGGTGATGTCCATGGCTCATTGAAAGGTTACTCATACATTCATCAATCCAAAGGGCATTTTGGCATACATGAATGTGCCCCAAGGAGTGGTGAAGGTTGTCTTTTCTCTATCCTCAGGCAAGACAGAGATCTGATTGTAGACATAAAATCCATCAATCATGGAAATCCTAGACACACCATTTACCCTCTGCAATATGTGTTCCATATTTGGCAGTAGGTAATTGTCCTTCCTATAGCCCTTGTTCAGATTTCTGAAGTCAACACAGAGTTTTATTTCTCCACTTTTATTTCTCACTGGGACTAGGTTGGCTACCCACTCAGAATATATCAAAGGCACAATAATTTGAGCTTCCAAAAGCTTCTTCACCTCCCTTTCCATAATAGGCAACAACATAGGATTTATTTGTCTTAATTTCTGCCTAAATGGCTTGGACTCCTCTTTTAATGGGATCTTGTGTTCAATGAAGCTGGTGTCATATTTTATGAGATCTTCATATGTCCAAGAAAAAAAATCAACAAATTCCTTTAATAGCTCAATATACTCGACCCTTTTCTCTCTTGACAGGATGCTTGACAATTTGACAAATTTTGGGTCCAACTCTGTGCCAATATTTCACTCAGCCACATCAACATAATCATTTGAGATTTTACCCTTCACTACCACATCATTTCTGTCAAAAATCCTTTCCAAAGGAACTAGTCCCTTTGGGATGTGATTGTTGGGTAGCAGGACAATGTGATGATCAACAATCTTTTTCAAGAAAACATCAGGATAGGGCTCTATTTCAGAGTCAGGGTCTTGATCAATGTGCAATATATAAAAATCCTTGATAGTTTCCAGGAATATTTTGATTTCAAGATCATCCTCAAACACTTTCCAATGCTTTACATTGTCAGGTATAGAGGGTCTATATTTCACTTCTACATCATACCTGAGTTTAGGTGGCAGAGGGACTTTGAAATTGCTTGCTGAAATAGCCAAAGAATCAACCATGACATTATTTTCCCTTGGAATAAATGAAATGTTGAAAGCCAATAAAAAACTGCCAATGAGGTCCCATACTTCATTTCTATAGGTTCTGAGCCTAGGATGCTTATCTTGATAAAAAATTCTATTTTTTTTTTAAATCAATTATGCATCTCCAAACACAGATATTTCCTTGATCCCCATGTCTTTTGAAGCTCTTAATCCCTAAAAAAAGAGATTCGTACTCTTCCACATTATTGGTAGCTTCAAATTCCAGTTTGTATGATAGATATATGGCTTCCTAGGCTAGTGAAACCAAGACTACTCTAGCACCAACAACATCCTTAGAGGAGGTTCCATCAAAAAACATTTTCCAAACAGAGGTGGTGGAGAAAGAATCTTCATGAAAAACCATGGACTTATTTTTGAGATTTAAAGCAGGCTCGGGAGCATCAATGAACTACAACAAACTACACCCCAACTCAGTGTCAAGTGAAAACATAGGATGGTTGGTGGGGTCATATTCATCACTAATAATGTGGGTCAATTGAGCCTCTCTGTACAGTCTTCTATGCCCCCCTCTGAACATAGGAATGGTAGCATATGTGAGGTCCATCTGCAAGGTTACCCCAAGCCTTTTAATCCAAGATCTTGACAAAAACATGCCAAACTTGGGAGGAACGCCAGCCACCAAAATATCCATGACCACACTTTTCATGGGCAGATGAAACAAGGTCACAACTAGATCTTTGATGACCCCAAGACATTTCACCCTCCTTGAATCAAAAGAGTACAAATCATGATATGATTTTGTGATCTCTAATCCGAGTTCTTCCATGACAGTTTTAGGCATGAGATTATGAGATGCCCCTAAGTCCATCAAGCAATTATGCAACACCTTATCATGTATGTTCAGGGATGTATAGAAGGGAGGGGATGAATAATTTATGTCTTATACCATGGGACCTAATATGACTGTTGGCTTCTCATCTTGGAGATTTACTGAGTCTATAGGATGGAAATATGGATTAGGATGCAACAACTTAGGGGGGGACCTTTTGAAGTCTTCGTGCTTAACTATATCGGAAAGGGAAACATGAATTATGATCTTCTGAATTTCATGCTCAAAATTGAAGGAGGGAGGGAACTTCAAAATCTCTCTTACCTCTGGGACAAGGTCTTTGGATATTGGTGGAGGATCCTAAGATTTATTTTCTTTATTGTTGTTTGATGTGTATTTAGTAGGATTCTATGCTATGAAAGGATGATCATGGATGTCAAACCTCCCTTCCTTTTTCTTATACCTGAGGCTATATTTATTGGGACTACTATTGGCTTTCTCCCCCTTGCGTAGCTCATTTATTTGACTGTTCATGAGGGAATCCTCATAGGCATATTGAGTTAAGTGAGTGAATGTGGAGGTGTCTCCAAGACAATGGATTTCATCATCTATCTCTTCCTCCTCTCCTTCTTCATCAACAACAAGGTTATTTTGAAGAGGGGTTTTTATTTTTTGATCATCCCTATCTCTGTTTCTAGGCTCTCCTGGCATAATATGAGGATAATTGTTATTCGACCTCCTGAAGTTGCCTCTGTTATCAATATTTTGAGGATTTTTGTATGTCATCTTCCCCTCTGCTTCCAACCTTTCCATCCTAGTTGAAAGTGATTTTAATAACTTGGTTACTTCATCCATTTGAGGGGGGGAAACAGAGGAACCAAAGGTGGAGGATTTGGATTCTTTTCTTGGGATGCCTCTATCAACCTTATTCCTGATTCAGTTAGCTGCCAACACATTGGATTCTACTTCCTGGGATGAATCTTGCATATGAGCCAAGGAAGTAGCTCTTCTTTCTCTGAGTAGGAGGCATAAATCAGGGTCAAATGTGTCAGCATAGGTGATTTTGGCAGAGGCTTCTGTAGGCTTTATTTCAGCAGGGATCTTATTGTACATTTTATTGAACTGTTTGGAGAAGTTAGAGACTGATTCTCAATATTTCCTCTTCAGGGACCCAAACTCTGTGATATAATACATAAAGTCTTTTTTATCCCTTCATTTTCTCAAGAAAACATCATCTAGAGCTTCAATCCCAACAATAGATCTAGGAGTCAAACCTCTGAACCACTTTCTAGCCTCACCATCAAGGCTCTAGACAAAGACTCTCATCTAGACATCCTTATTTTCAATATTTAGGTTGTCTGCATAATTGTAGAAGGAAACAAGGTGTTCTTCGATAGTTATATCTTCTTCTCCAGTGAACTTAGGAATATATTTAAGGTAATCTCTAGTAGAGAGATAATTCACGGGCTAAGGTAAGAATAGAGGGGAATATCTTGTAGCCACTATGGCATCCATTCTGTTTCTAAGAGGATTAGCACCTACCATAGGGATATGAGGTGGAGGATAATTCGGGGGAGAAGGTGTTAGAACAGGGGAGGATGGAACTGAGCTTCTGAGAGGGATTGAGGGAACAGGGGTCTCTTTTTCCATGAAATCAGTAACTCTAACAGGAGGAGGAGTGGTAAAGCTCGGGGTGGGAAAATATTTTAAGGCATTGGGTTTAAACCACGGTATGACTTCAGGGGAGAGAGGAGTGACAATGGTTTCTCCCTCCAATCCTAGACAAAGAGGGGAAAACTCAACAAGAACACTCCAAAAATTCAAAGTTCAGGAAACTCCAATAGAAGGTATGGTAGAAGGCTAAAATGAAGAAATTCAAGTTCCTATAGGATAATGAAAATCATCAGAAATACCTGGTTCAATAGTAGAAGTACCTTCATGAAGGGCCTTTCCCTTTCTAATAATTTTCTCTGGGTCAAATTCAACTATTTCCAAAGGCATTTGTGGAGTAGACCTCATGTGTATGCCTCTGGAAGCCACAACTAAAATAGTGGAGTCGCCAATAGCTATGCATCAATGGAGTCACGAGAGTGGATTCGCTAGGTGCATAGTTGCAATATTGATGTACTGGGTTATGATGCACCTTCAGAACCAGTAAGCTTTGTCATTCAATCCCAATGAAAATATTCAACTTCGTCCCCGACAACGGTGCCATAAATGTTAGCATTGGAAGTCACCTCTGGATTTCAATAGAGATAATCCCAAGGCCCATCAATTTGTATGTCACAGTAAATAGTTTAAAAGGGTGGTCTAATGGATGTAGTATCAAGATTATATCGCTTTAACTCATAATCATGGATCATGCAATGCATAGGTAAGTGAGGTATTCATCTAACTTCAATTAGTAAGTTGCAATAAAAGGGTGAGTAGGGGGAATAACTGATGAGGATATGTAAGGGCGTGCTATGGACATCCGGTCTTCCAGCAGCCTAAGAAAGAAAATATTCAAGAATGAGATCCTATCGGACCCAAAACTTCAGACACTAAGATATTTCTAAACGACACAAATACAACAACACTATGATCAAACCTACACCACAATGCTACTATAATAGCCCAAATGGATCCTCCATGCCCGAGCTACTCAGTATAAGAGGGGAAAAGATAACACAAGAAACTGATTAAAACTGGTGAAAATATTGCAGTGATCAAACTTACATCACAACAACATTACAACCCTCAATTGGATCCTCCAATTCTAAGTTTATTAACACAGTGTTTACAGAGAGATGGAAAGAAGCTGACTTTCATTAAACAAGAAGCCTCAAATACATGTACATAACTAGGGAACTAGAGGTCTCGTTAAAACTTTACAAGCAGGAGCGTAGCTCTACCATCGACAATTACAATATATCAAAACTGAGTATTTATACTAAAAAAAAATCAAGGAAGCATATCCGAGAAGATGCATTGAAGGCATTACATCTGCATGCTTCCTGATAGACTGTGCATGCATTCTCTGTCTAGACGTGAATCTCTATCATATGCAAACGTGCCTTAGAATGAACTTGATGATGAGTCCACTACCTAACAATCCTTTCTTGTGCTTTCTATTTATGGAAGAAATGACATTCAACCACCACCAACCAACCTTAGTAACTGCTTCATTGGGATCGGGGAAGGCTCAAGTCAACTCTGCACCTGTAAGATGTGGCAGCCTCAACATTTGTTGTATGGATCTGATCTGGATGCTTATGGGGAATCATGATGATAGACATGACTGCTGACGAAGTGATTGGCACACTCGGTATGGAGTGGCGGATGAGAGATGTACAGGTGGACAGTTGTGGATGGATGAGGAGACTGAGGATAGTGTGGGGGGCACACAAGCGGGAGATAAGGTGTAATGGGATGGAGGTGATATGAAGCGAAGTGGCACAGGTGACGGGAGATGAGGAAGGGACAGGCACCGATGGGATAGTGAGTGGAAGATAGATGGAGGGAGAAGAAGTGATGAGGGGTGGCCACTTGCTGGCCTTGGATAGGACACTATGTGCACATGCACATATCGGGGCTGCAAAAGTGGTTTGGAACTTCCCCTCTTTTGGGCTTGATGTGTGTCTTTGGCTGACATGTAGCACCTCACAAACCACAGTTGTTTTTCCGAGCCCGCTCTATACTTTTTATCCTGTGCGCACGTTGAGGCCTCGATATGGCTCTCGACCATCGATCTGGGGCGCTTAGCTCTCAACCACCCAGATTTGTGCACGTCTTATCATGTCACACCAAAACATCTCATCACACCTCCGACTTATAATATAAGACGAATTGTGGGTTTTTTCCCACTTTATTTAATTATTTATCCAAGGGGCCAACTTTTGAGGAAAACACCCCATTTTACAAATAAATGTAATAACACAACCTATGTAACCAAATCATTTATTAACTAGCCTCTATAGAAAAAACATACTCTTGTTCTATTGTTTAAAGTGAAACAACCTTTTTCAGTTTCGAAATCCAACTTACTGGTGATCCACCTACTATAAAAAAATACCATGTGGTGCTCCTCATGCTATCTTTATCACCTCCCATATTTGAATCAACATATCCCTATAGAATAGTGTCTGAACCTCCAAAACATAATGCATGAGTAGTAGTACCTTTAAAATACCTGAGAATCCAATTTAATTCCTCCCAGTGTTCTTTACCTGGATTGTTCAAATACCTACTCACTACTCCCACTACATGTGCAATATCTGGTCTCGTGCAAACCATCGCATATATCAGCCTGCCAATTGTTGATGAATAGGGGACCCTCGATATGTATTCTATCTCCTCAGGTGTCTTGGGACACATTTCCTTAGTTAATTTGAAATGGCTGGACAAAGTTGTTGTAATACCCCTATTTCCCGCAATTTGTAAATATAACTATAACTGGTCAACAGACTGTGGTAGACTAGATATATGTGAATGTTGGATTTGATGAACCTTTTTGTTATAAAAGGTCAAGGTATGTATTTTATGTTATTAATAGAAAATGGATAGTGTTTCATAACTGCTAAAAGGGGGGTTTTCAAAGATAGACCATGGTGCTATGAGAGAGATGGTGAGGGGAACCATAAATGGTTGAGGTGACCCCCCCTACCAAACCAGTAGCCTAATGGATTTAATGGCTCAGACCCATAACCGTCCTCTGACCCAAAATGAATTACTAGTCAAAATGGTAGTTGGAAGATTCCTCCTCAAGATTTAATGAGGATATGGGGAAGAGTACCCATTTGCAATACTTCCAGACCTCACAAAGAGATGATAATTCGGAACCACACAACCTTGCTAAGGAATGAAAGAAAATAGGTAATTCATGGGCAGAGTCAGATCCACGAAGAGATGAGATTCGAAAGACAAATCTCGAGAAGAGAAAAGAGTGCTTGCAACTCTCTGGTTCGAGAAATAACTAGGAAATATGCTCATTCTGGGCACAAGAAGATGTTGGTAGGGATTTTAGTCCAAGTTGATAAATGAGGCTAGCGAGTGACTATAGAAGTACTCATTGTAGACCTCCTTTCTTGGTACCAAGAAAACCAGTTGCCAGGATCTCGTGGGAGGAGGAGAGTAACCTCCATCCTTGACTGTCATTGAGAAAGAAGAAAGAGTCTCTCTCATAGAATCATGGTTTATCTTAGGGGTGGCTAGTGGTAAATCCATTCAAGAGTGGTTCTTCCTATGGTTGGGTGGAAAAATGAACCCCTTTCAACAATCAATTCATCAATTCTGGTTTTCTGATAAGTATTTTCATACTCTCTGTTGAAATGAAAATGATGATTGAATATATTTATATGTCTATGAATGAGTTTTGTGTTGAATGATTAAGGTGGAAACATGTATTGTCTCTCCGTGAACCCATTCTTTCGAATGATATTCTTCTTTCCTTAGCTTAGCAACAAGAAATCTATGGGATTTAAGTCTGTAAGAGTTTTGGGGAAGAATTTCTAGGATGCTTAAGTCCTGTCGACCTCTAGAATATACCTTCACGGGGATACTAAGTTCAAACCATATGAAAAGACAGAATCTCCTTCACACCTTTCACTTATCTGATTATGGGCTCATGCTCATGTCCTTAACCAACTCATGACTAAGAGATTAGCATGTACCCCATGAGAGTTTTTGAAGGACCCATGTGACAAAGGTCTGGGAACCCTGCGCTAGGCCCAAAAGGATCTAATCTTTTTTGGCTTCAGAACTCTCGAAGTTCGGAGCTTCAGAGTGTTTCAACCTTACTATTTGTAAAATCGGTCAAAGACAACTGATTTTCACAGACACCCACATGATCGGTCGACACTTGGTGGTCTCCCTAACCATGGAAGATAGACCTGCCCCATCATCAAACCCTAATCCATTTATCAATCACAAAGTAATGTGAGCCACAGATCCGAGGGTATTCGAGACTCCCCTTGGTTATTGGATCTATGTCAAGGTTAGTTTGGTGAGGACCTACTTCAGGAGAACATATGTGTTAAAACACAAACTCCCTGAATGCCATAGTTATGAATTGATGAGAATTGTGGATTTGGGAAGCATGTTAAGGTCCCCTCTTAAATGTTCAATCAACCAATGGAGGGACCTGCATATGGTACTTTGGAGAATTCCTACATCGGGAGAACGAGGTGGCCATAACGTCGAATCCACCAAAGGTTGAAGCTACAAAGTGATGAGGATCATATATCTAGGGACCCTTTGGGATCTCCCCTGACCATTAGATCTATACCATGGTCAACCTGACGCTGACCAATCTGGGAGAAAGGAGGAAACCACATCGTGAATCCCCTAAATGTCGAAGCTACGAAGTAACAAAAGATGTAGATAAAGGGATATACATGGACACATCTCGACTGAGATATCTAAGGGTGTATAAAGGCCATTAGTCCATAATGACGTGGCACAATGATGTCATCCAGGGTGACATGGAACCATGTTTGACATGCCACGTGTCACCTAGATTCATACGTTTCGTAGACCCTATGTGCCCATTCAAATGTGACATGTGTCACCCATTGTATGGTCCATGTGTCATATCTTCCTTGCTACGTGTAACCCCTGGAACTTTCTTACTTGTTTCATTTGGCAGGTTGAGTGCTCGAGACCCACTTGTCCTTGCCTCCACATTTAGAACCTCACCATGTGTGAGGGTGGACCCATTGGGAGTCCGAGACTTTGGGACTCAGGAGGTTTATAATGTAGTATCGAGGGTAAGTTGAAAGGCCCAATGGTCGGATCCATGTGGTAATAGTTCAGGATCCTTCAGGATTTCAATAATTCAGGACTCTGGAGGACAGGCGTGCATGAAGGAGAAGGGATGTTCAATGCTGAAGTGCCAAATTTCCAACTTCCTTATATCCCATGCATTAAAGAAATACCATGTCCTACCATTGGATTGGATGGTGGATGGACCTCCCTCATGGATGTAGGGAGTTGGGGATGATATGAATGAGGTGGATCCATGTGGGCACCATGTGGCCCATGTTTGATAATGGTCGAAGAACTTCAGGAGGCCTTAACATGCAATCCAAATCTTGGTTTTGAGTCTAGTAGCAGTCATTAGAAATCTATGGATGAGTAGAAGAGGATGGAGACCTCAGAGAGATGATTTAATATGAGTAAAGTAAGTGAAATTTTGATGCCCCATCTCTAGAAAGGGTAGTTAGGAGTCGGGTGTGTTACAAATTGGTATTAGAGCATGGCTACAATGCATGGCCTGCTTGGGCTCATGAACGAGTTGCGTAAAAAATAATCTTCTTAGAGAAATTTTAGGGGTAACACCCTATCGTACCCCATTCCTAAGAGGCTTAGTTAAACCTCTACTGAAGAAAGTAATGGAACTTTCTGTTGCTGTTATACGTTTTTCAAAATATGAACTATGTGCTCTTAATAAACTAATGGATCATTAACTAAAGAAAAGTGTTTTATCAACACTCAAGAAGTCAGTGGACCATAGGAAAACTACAACATAAAGGATGGTGACACACCATGAATTGTGGTAAAGATCCCACAATAGAGAGGAAGAATATGATGAAAGGAGAGAGGTGGAAACCCCTCTAGATTGGTTGAAACTATAAGAATCCTCATGGAAGAATTACAGAGTTGTAAGGATGATAATGAAAGGTTGATAAAAGAGTAGGAAAAACAAACTAAAATTAATGTATTCCTATTGCAAATCTTATGTTAAGAACCAAACCTCAATATAGATGGAAAAACCTTAGGAAAAGTATCAACACCTTGAAACAGATATAATTTCAGATAATAAGCCTCTTCGAGGGGGAAACCTCCTTTTACCCCACT
>ML777606.1:136816-164440 GCA_009831015.1 Picea engelmannii | reverse complement strand
TGTTAGAATTGTATTAAAAGTATATATATATATATATATATATATATATATAGATATATATCAAATCAATCTATTCTATTTATTAAAGTAGGAAAATATATTAAAAAACCATGGGACTATTATCGAGAAACAATTGGAATCCATTGCACTCTAATACATTATTTATCCATATAGTTTGAGCTAAGTTCTAGATTAAAAACAAATTTTCATAAGTAAATGAGTATTGGGGAAGTCTAACTATCATTATATAGTCATCCTAAAGGTTATAGTAAAATCTATTTAAGGAACTCAAAATGCTAGTCACTCAAGAATTATTTTGGAGAGAGACCACCTACCCTTTCCTAGTGATCCCGATGTTGGGGGCTAGAGGCATCAACCTATTGGGATTCTTCATGATGTTCTTGAGCATCTAGTCGAGCTCAGATATATTAAATTTGGTGACGCACCTCAACCAACTGCAACAAAATTTTCTCTCATTCGTCTTCACTATCCAATAGGATTTTTCATACGAATGTCTTGACATGCTAGTAAATATCTATCATTCTCAAGTATTGTGTATCTCTCACTTTGAAATTTCCCAAATCAGGAACCCAATTACCAGTTTCAACATCTATTTCCTAGTCATGGGTGGCGGCATGCTCTTGGCAGACAACAACCTCCATATATATGATTTCCTCCTAGATGTGAGGGGGAATTTTCTCTCTAAATTCATTAGTTGAATTCTGAGTTGAGTGAAACACTCTTGGACTAGAGGGATCCCGACTAATATTGTTGGAAGTGGAGGGGTTGGGAAGGCATCTTCGTCCCCGACGATGGCCTTTGGAATAACCACGGGTAGGAAACATGGTGGTGGACTGAAAAATAGTGTGAGTAGAGAGAAGAGAAGAACCTAAAGTCAATTGATAGCCGCACAATTTTTAAGTACCAAGCCTCAACAAAGAGGAGCATTGGCATCCCTTGTACTCATGCTATAAACCCTTGTCGAAACATCAAACCCATTGATTACTATAATACCTGGAAGACAAAATTTCCACTCATAATTTTGATGTTGCATAATGGGTAGATCATTCCCCGTTCTAGGGTAATGAGAATTAAAACTATTTGTATCCATATTAAAGTTGAGGAAAAAGAAGGTGAATACTGGAGTAGAGACTAGCATCAACAATGATGCTCTGTAGGAACCTTCTCTAACTCCCCTTCACAATATTAGGACAACCATGTGAGATGGATTACCTCCTCCTTGGAAACATTTAGCCATGTAAAATATTTGGAAGAAGCACACTTCCCTATCACCCCATCTGGGGTTATTAAATTTATATATTAAATAAAATATATTTTTATATAAAAAATTAAATTTTTGTTTTTGTTTATTAACAATATATATATAAATAATCATATTTAAATACAATTGTAAATTATATAATTTAATACGGGTGGGTTAGCTCTAGTGGATGAGTGTTGTGGTTATAATGAAAGAGGTCTCCAAGTCAAGTTCTTGACCAACTATATTATTGAGATTTTTGAGGTTATTAGACCCTATTCTATGTCCCCATCAGGTCAAGTCCTTGGCAAACTATATTTTTTAGATTATTAGACCTCACTTGATATCCCCATCAAGTTATACCCCCTAATCAAGACTTACTTAGAAAAAAAATATTATATAATTATTATCGTTATAGAAAAATAAAATTATATATAAATGAAAATAATATCCAGTAAAACATAATGTAACACTCACATAAACTCATTTTCATACTTATGATTCATTATTAGTCCCTTCCCTTTGGGCTGCAGGGAGTATATTAATCAATTATGTATTTTTCTATTAAATTGACACACGAACCAATGTATTATCATTGTTTTAACTTAAAGTTTTGATAAATGCATAAATTTTTGAACTTGCATTTTACTTTTTATCCTAGATTCTGAGTTTGAGGCCTTATTTGGCCTCATATTGAGGCAATACTTAGGATAAGTTTTTCCAAATTTAAATAGTTTGAATGTGAAATGAAGAGTTTCAATGTTAAATGAACTAATGTTACAGATCATGTCTAGCATTAGTTCGTAGCATTAAATGTTTTATCTTGTAACATAAACATTGGATACATTTATCCCATGTTTATGACATCAATTACAAATATAAAACTTAATTGCATGACACAAATACATGTCCATGAGACTGAGAAAATCCAACATCTATTTCCTCTTTGCTTCTAACTTCGAAGAATTCTTGAAGATGGGCATGGTTTAGTCTTCCCTCTGTGAACTGTTTCTCCCAACCCTCTGTGAATTGTTGCTCCTAGATGATGCTCTCCACAAGGTCCCTATTATCTTGTCTGGTTCTAGGTGCATAAGCATCACCCAAAGTTTCACCAACAACTAGAGAAAAACTAGTTCTTTCTACCATCCTTCTTCTGAGAGATCTTAATGATTATTCCTCTTATTATCTACAACAAGGGGATATCTAAGAAGGGGATAAAAACTACCACCCTCTATGCTAATCCAACTTCATAGCTAGTGGTGGGTGGACTAAGCCTATACTATAGATGAATGTAGAAGATCTAATTTTGAGTTGGACCATTGGACCAACTATGCCTTGGACCAACTAGGCCTCAAATCATGCTTCCAACAATGAAGCATGAGTTCCCATATCTATACAAGAAACCATAGCTATACAAGAAGATTTGGAGTTTACTTGGTAATGCACAATTTTTTTAAATTGTAGAATCAGTTTATTAAATTTGTATAGAATTATAAATTGATGTTAAGTGGGGAATGTGGGAAGTTGTAGAGATCTCTTACTTGAGGTGGATGATGTCCCTTGACTGCTTTTCCTTGACTGGTCGTGCAAGGTAAGAGGATGTAGAGATCTCTTATTGGAGGTCGATCATGCTCCTTGATTGTTTGTCCTTAACTGGTTGTGCAGACATTCTATGGTGGGATTCCCATATCCCTTATGTAAAAATTGTCTGCTACAGTGCTTCCTTCACTACTATTTTCCATCTGCATTTTCCAGGGAGGAGAGCCTCTATGAATAATTCATGAGACTTTCGTTGTGGGGAAGCAGAGCTCGTAATATTATTTTTCTCGGACAAGAATTAGCCTTCAATCCCACTCAAATCCTCTAGCATTAATTCTCCCTCTGCCAAATCCATTTGTTGGTGAACATATCCCTCATGGAAACTCTCATTGTCTTGCAGGGAAGCTCGTTCATTGCTATTTTTTTTATGGACTTCTTATCATGTACACATTGAATTCGAACACTTTTTATATTCTTTAAATCTTTGACAAATGTGTTGGAAGTGTCATGTAGAGAGTATATATGTCCATTCTAAGATATTGTTACTAGATGGCATGGTACATATGGTGAAACTAACTATTGTCTTCCCATAAAATACACAGGGAAAGGTGCCTCCTATTGATAGTTCAATTGAGAAAACACAATTTCCCTCTTTCAAATTTCAACTCAAACTTGTAGAGTTTGATTTTCCTTTTTTTTTACAATCCAAGTGTCAAAGATTATTGTGAAGTCGTTTAGTTTTTTTTTTCCTATGCATTTGGGATTTGAGAAAAAAATATTTATATATCTTAGTCTCTCTGTTGGTTCTGTCTTTGAAAGAAAATTGAAAGCTCATATAAACATAATCCATGAGAAATAATGTTACCCTCAATCCTCTTTTCCACATATTGTTGATGTAAAGGAACCCAAAATTTCAAAATAAATACCTTCTGCAAGAAAACTTATATAAGGATCATGTCATTAATAAACAAACATGAACGAGTAAAAGGACCATGTCATTAATAAACAAACATGAACGAGTAAAAGGACCATGTCATTAATAAACATGAAGGAGTAAATAAAAGACATGCATGTGTTTGTATAAAAAGCATTAGGGAAAAATGGAAGATATGTTTCTAAAATTACATGAGGACCGTAGCCTTCATTGATAGTTATGTTATGTCTTACATTATAACTATTTGTATTTACATTCTATCATTTGAAAAATAGAATTTTGCATGTCAAAGGAAGTGAATTTCCACTAAAATTTGTTAATAGTGAAAAACATCAATAGATGAAAAAATGTCAGTACTTTCTAATTGTAAGCTGCTCAAGATTTCATAGTCCCTATTGCTTATTATACTATTGTTACAAGGGAAAAACTCTCTATGGACAAGGGTAAATCACAACAGAAAGGTATGATTGCAGAAATCAACTCAATTCCAACATATGCTATATAGACTAATGTGAAATACAATAAAGAGGCCTACCTCGATCCAATGTTTGATGATATTCTACCGTTGAGCACTTTGACCCAAAGCTTTATACCTGTGAGAAGTTCTCAACAAACAAGAAAATAAAGTATATAGTGATGATATAAAAGGAGTTAGCACATCAGATAGCATAATCCATTAATAGACATTACAAACACGCCCATGGATAATAATAATATATTTGCAAGATATCAATAGGACGGGAAAGGAGTATTTCTATTAATAATTGATCAACAAAAGTGTCAACATTATAGACTTTTGTGTCGGCATGGTTCAAAACCAAGAAACCAAGTTCCTTCCAACTGGGTCCCCACCACTCCAATCCTCCACCAAAAGCAAGCTCATGAGAAAGAGGAAAATAGGTCCTCTCAACAATAAGGGAATAGCCTGGGGGATGAACATTGTGTTCAGACTTGAGGGACAAAGGGATGTAGACTCAATATGAAGTAATTTCTCCAAAGTAAATTTTCTCTCAAAGTTGAATTCTCTCTCTCTTTTCCATAGTTCGAAATTGTTCTCTTATAGCCTCCAGAATGCAACTGAAGGGTCGAGTCAGAATGTTTCCAGTACATGGAAGGCCAAGGATCAGAGATCTTTTGTCATGACATGGAAACTCGACCTCATTTTTTATTTTTTGGCACAAATCCCAATATATGTGAGTTGTAATGGAGCAACAAGAATATACGCATATTGCATAGCAGTTAGGGAGTGTATATGTGGAAAAATGTATACATTTTTAGCTCTAGATTCATCAAAAAGGGATAAAAAGTCTGCATAGGGAAATAGAAAAAGGTCCTCTTTGTAAGATAGCAATGGTGAGGAAAATATTTCTATAACAGATGCCCCTTATGTGTGAGATCAGAGGAGTATCTGCAATGACCGAAATACATTATAAATAACCCAGAAGTGGAGTGGTAGAGAACCAACTGGATGAACTCAATTGCTTATTACATTATGTATTGACTTTGCCTACATGGATGCCAAGAATACAATGCAGATCCATGTGGAAAATATACCAAACAAGTTTTCATGGCCATGAATAAGCAAATACAAATGAGGTTATATGCCAAAATCTATCATAATCACGAACAAGGCCTAGTGAAACTAGTCCCAAAAATCAATCTGAAGATATTTGTATACCATGCAGTACAATCTGATCTCCCATGATCACTGAAGTCAAATAGGTATTGGTCCAATGAAATGGAAACAACAACTTAGGAAAGTTGCGACCACATAGTGATATCTTCAAGTCTTCTACACTATCTGCCAATGGTGCAAGGCTACATCATGTGAATAAATGAGTTGAGGTTGAAGACGATGAGACATCGTTTAATTACCGGTCATTGAAGTATACCGTTAACAAACGCGAGACAACCTACCCATAATGAAAGTAGGTATCAAGGAATCGAGTACATCTCTACAAATGTGAATAAAGGAGTTGGTTTCAAACACTTGAGAGATCCATTGATCAAGAGACATTGATGTATTCCTATCTGTCAATGGCGAGAGAGCCTGACACTAATGACTGCAAGCCTCAAGGTACTCATAAAAATCTAGGTCCCATATCCAGAATAAATGAGCTGAATTCGATGGAAAGAGACCCGCTGAAAGGAGAGCATTGAGGCATCTCTCATTAGTCAGCACGATGAACAAAGCATGAGCTTCATGATTTGGTGGAGATCGAATGAAGAACATGTTCATGAACCAATGACCCTGCGCATCTTTCACGTGTGCCAAATGCAAGCGGTACATGAAAAGGAACCTCTGAATAGAAGCCAATGATGAAAAAATACTGACAAAGGTGAGGAAACCACCAATAAGGATAATGGAATCCAAGACACTACACGAATCCCAAAGTGTGAATAGATGTCTTACTGTCAAAAAAAGGGGAAACCACCCAATCAACGACCAATGATGAAATGTCGATTGTTGGGTTCAAGGTGACCTACCAATGATGAAAGTAGGGGCATGGTGCATGATAAGACCAAAGTATCATGTGATTATGAGACAAAATGAGAGTGTGGCCGACATGAAAAGTCAATATTTCTAAGGAGTGACCGACACAGGTTGATAGAATTGCTTTGAACAAGAGCATGAGACATATGGTGGACTCCATCATCATGGACTCAATGATGTGACAATTAGATGCAGGAGGCATCAATAACATTCTCTATAGGGACTGAAAGAGTAATTGTTCGGTACAGAAAACTTTGTGGTGGGATCATCTTCCTAAGGCCATGCTAAACCCAAAATTTTGATGACACACAGACTTAATAACTTTGTGCTCTGTTCAAAGGCGACACAACTGCTGCCAATTACAATATAGTATTCCCTTCTCACTCGTCTTTTTTGTTTTTTCATAACAAATGAATGCTATGATACAGAGGAGGGAACAAGTGTCGCAAGTAAGAAAAACTAGTTCCAACAGTGGAACATACCTATGCTTAATGCAAGGAAATGCATGCGGGATATGGACACTCGGGGTGATGTTTCCTCTAGGGTATAAGGTGTCAAATTGCGAAGGATAAAAACAAGGATCTGCTTGGTTGAGGATGCAAACTGCTTAGGCAACAATTTATAACAAAAAGAGAGAACCAGATAAAGGCTCAATACAACAAGTGAGGGCATGGGATGCAATCACAACTTAACAACAATAAATGTCATTTTTATATCTTTTAGTCCAATTGGTGTGAAAAAGGGGTAAACTTGTGCCAAATAGATGTCTTTTCAAGTCCAATTTACAAGTGTGAAAAAGACAAGTTCACTCAGCAATCTTTTCTATTTTTGATAGCAAGTCAGAAAAGAGATTAACTAGGACTCATGATGTTTCAAATCCAATTTTAATGAGTGTGAAAGGGACAAATCACTCGACGATCTTTTTAGTTTTTGGACGAGTCAGAAAAGAGATTAACTGAGACTCGTTATTGGGAGTCCGCGGGTAATAAGGCCACATGTGCATGAATGAGAAAAGAGGCTCATTGTAAAGTCACATATTAAATTATAATGGACTCTCGGTCCTAAGAAAAAAACTAGGCAGGGGAACCAAATGACAAAGAGGTTCTAACTAGGGTAACCATGTTTGGTAATTCTCTACCATTTATTAATGATGCTATTAATAGCATATGGAGGTTTATGCGTCGCAATAAATGGGTTCATACCTAAGGTGTAAAAAGTGGTAGTCGAATGGCAATGCAAAAAAATGCACGATGGAGTAGATACCTATCTTATATGCTAGGTTATGAATATACCTGCCTGAGGAGACGAACGACCAACCATGACGTTGAAATCCACAAGAAAATTGAGTTGAAACTACAAAAACCATCTTAAAACCATTCTTGAATTAGTCCATTAGACAAAGTAATAGTATAAAACTATATCAAGTGGGTAAAAAATGGCTTATAAATAGTAATAAAATCAAAATTTACTGTATCATTTTCATTTTTACCCAAATAGTGTAATTTGGACTAAAACACCTCCAGAATTCAAATGACGATTGCAGGATAAATAGGCAATGAAATCACGCATCGTCTGGACCAGGTAACTCTTCATCGCATCCTCTTCAAATTCAGTGGTTTACAATTTTGAGTTAGGTTCTATTTTCTTAGTTTTTAAGGGCACAAATTGGTTTTTTCGGTATATGCAGGTTTTTCTAAATAGGTTGAGTATACGACTAGTTATACACCCCTGTGTTGAACCACAGGGGCTACATATCAGGCCCTACACATGACTATTTGTAAATAACCCGCGTATACGTGTGCAAATGGTAAAAAACGATGTTTCTAACTCAAAAGTGATTTTTTTTTTGGCAGGATGGTGTTGGAATGGAGAGAGAAAGAGCATGACGAGGTAGATGCAATAGTGGATCGAGATCTGGTGGCTCAAGTGGATTTAAAAATATGTGGTTTATACAAGTCTTGGGCTCTCAAAGGAATGAGGGCCCAAGTGAGGTTGTTGGAAATGCTGGTGGGCTATTGGGATCCTGATAGCGAGAGATTTATCCTTGATGGAAAACCATTAAGGATCGAACTAGAGGACATCTACCTCTTGATTGGACTTTCATGCTAAGGAGAGTTTGTGGACCTCAAGTCATGTGGGGCAAGGAGTGGGATGAAGGTCGAAGAATACATCAAGGCCCACTGTGTTGCAGGCACTCACATGGTGGGAAGTCAAATCCCTATTCAGGCTATAGGTAACCTCAGCCTGAAGATTATTGTGCTCATGCTTACTGGGATCATAGTATAGACCTCATTGCATCAAGTATCGAGACCACTTATGTTTTACGTACTGGAGTGTGCGAGACCCACCGTCTATGATTGGTGTACCTCACTGTTGACCAACATGAAATTCTAGTTGACAGAGTGCAAGCAGGGGGGAAGCAAAACTTCAAGTTTTCCTCTATCCTTTGCAGCTTCTTTTTCGAGTGATTCCCTAGTCTAGGACCTATAGTGGAGATCATTCCTAGAGGAATACGTGATCTGGCTATGGCGCGATGGATCGAGGTCATGAGACGACAGGGGGGAGGTAGGGTGGTGACAACCTACAATGATGATTTTTTCTTCTAGTGGCAGAGACAAATCATAGCTCTGGATGACTATCCCTATGTGAGAATCGATTTTAGAGGATATCCTGATATGCCACTTTCACTAGGAGTCGCCTGCGGTGCCATAGGTAAATTTTTTATATATATTTAATTTTTTTTTGCATTTTTGTATTGAAGAAAACAAAAGATATTTTTGGATGGTGTTTTAAATATTAACTCGATACTTGTGTGATTGCAGATGTGGGTCCACAATGGCCAGAGGGATTCCTATGACATAGGTGGAAGCACCGGGGAGATGTGGCAGTGGGAGGAGAAGAGAAGAGAGTCCTACAGAATGTGCAGGGTAACCTGTCTCGTCTGACACAGAGGATTCCTATGGTTTAGGTGGAGGATCTACCTGAAGCCACGTAGTGACAAGTTGTCGGTGTACTTAGAGCATGGGTATGACTCTTCCGGTGTCTTACAAACAATGTGGTTTTCTATCATTATACACATCCGACGCCACATGCATAGATGTCACGGGACATGTATATCGGTTGTATATGTATTTTGAGGGTTTTAGCCCCAGGTTTGTAATATAAACACCATATTTTTTGGAAATATATAAAGAGGGATCTTCAAATTGACTCATATCTTACAATGTGTACATTGATTTAATGGTCTTTTTTGCTTCATTAATGTGACAAATGCCAATCTAAAACATAATTAGTGTAGGCATCGTATACATGATTAGAAATTCTAGGAATGTGGAAGTATGTAATAAAATCAAATTGTCGTTCTAAAATACGTACCCATAGGAATCGACGGAGTAACGTCAGATCATGCACATGGTAACGACCGTTCAATTGACATACGACTAACTGAGAATCCAAGCGAACCTCTAGAGAGTGAATACCATGTGGGATAGCATCGCGCAAAAGTTCTATGATGGCGCTATATTCGGCCACATTGTTCATGGATGGTCCTAGGCATATGCCACCTGAAGACACCAATAGAACCTCAGGTGAGTAAATCACCCAAGAAGAGGAAGCCAAGTTCTGTGTATGACAACTGGCTCCATCTACGAATCCTAGGTAGACTAAAGACTTCATTGACATCTGCCAACCAAAAGGGAAAACTCAATAAGTAAGCCGAAGACAAAAAGAAAAAAGATGTATATACACTAAATTTACATTAGTATACAAAGGGTTTCTCTCAAGCATAATACCTTTTCAAGTAGAGCCCATTTCTAGTCTTGGATAGTTTCTTCCCTTCATAATATTCCAATTCGTAGGCTCCTTTTTCCTAGAACACGTCACACGATAAAAGCACCATGCCACATGGGTTTAAACTTGCTTGCCCCTAGAAGTTATTTGGATTGGTCATACAAGAGGACCAATTCACCCTCGGTATACAACCGGGGGTAGACAGACTTGTCGTACTGAACCTTGACACATTTTTTGTTTTCCTTGATAGCCATAAAGGTGTCTCTTCCTTGATAGTCGTAAAGGTGTCTCGACGCTTCTCATTAAGACTCTCTAGGTGCACCAAGCGTCACTCTAAATCTGAAGTGTCAGGTAGGAGCTTGACTACCAATTTGAGAGAAGGGATTTCACATTCAATGGAAAGTATCGAATCCACACCATGCACTAATTGAAAAGGGGAAAATCGGTGGTAGTCTTAACTGAGGTTCGATATGCCCAAAGCGCGAGATACAACATGATGTGGCAATTGGAATTACTCTGACTGATAGTTTTTTGCAAGATGGTATTGAGAGACTTGTTGATGGCCTCTACTTGCCCACTTTCTTGGGGGTAATAAGGAGATGAGTGACCATGTTTAAACCCTAGATTAGATGCTATTTCTACCATCATTTCACTCTGAAAGTGACTGCCATGATCAGTGACAATCTCACTCGGGATATCGAATCGGGCGATAATTTGGTTGGACACGAAGAAGGCTACAGTCTTCCCATCATATTTTATAGTAGGCATGGCTTCGACCCACTTGGTAAAGTAGTCGACAACCACGATGATGTATTGATGCCTCGCAACTGAAGTTGGGTTGCAATCAATGAAATCTACCCCCCATTTGGTGAAGGGACTGACGATAATGATTGGGTGAAGAGGGGCTGGGTGTGAGCACATTTTCTGAGTGAACACCTGGTAGGTGTGACACTTCTTAATCGCTACAATGCAATCTTTAAGGATGGTGGGCTAGAAGTAACCGACTCGTAGTATTTTTTGGGCTGTCGCAAGCCTGGATAGGTGACCACGACAAGCCCCTTTGTGGTAGTCATTTAGGACTAACTCGGCTTCCTTGTGAGTTAAGAAACGACGTAATATACTATCTATTCCTTGGCGATACAAAGTGTCACCGACGATGGTATAATTTTTGTCTTGGTATCTAACTCGTCGTTGATCATCTCACGAGAGATGTTGAGTGAAATTCAAGGTTTGAATATATAAAACAATGTCTCCATACCAAGGATCAGACAACGAGACAAGGAAAATGTGTTTTTCTGCAAACAAATCGACATGGATAACATCCTCGTCTAATCGTGGGAAATCAGATATTAACTCTACAAAAACTAGTGACTTCTTGGACTTGGCTGAAGCAAAGTCGAGATCAAATTCTTGTAAGATGACAATCCATTTATTATATTTCCCTCCTATGATATGCCTAGTGAGGACGTATTGAAATGGATTAACATCAACGACTACAGTAGTTTTTCAAAGCAATATATAGTGTCATAAACGTTGGACTGCGTGAACAACAGCCAAAGCTAGCTTTTCGACGTGAGAGTAATTAAGTTCAGGATCGACTAAATTTTGGCTGAGATGTTAGATGACGTGCTCATGGATCTCATCATCCTCCTGAACTAGAACCATACCAATCGTCTCTTCAGACGCAGAAAAATATAACAAGTAATCTCTACTGTAATCATGAGATTTTAGCAGAGGAGTCGATACCTAGGCTTTCTTTAAGGCGTCGAAAGACTCTTGGGCTCACTCATCCCAGATAAATGGGGTGTCTTTCTTTAGTAGGTGCATGAAACCCTTAGTGATATTGGCATAATTCACTATAAACCGATGCAGAAAGTTAGATTTCCTCTGTAAAACTTGAATTTGTCTAAACGTGCACGGGGGGGGGGAATTGAAGTATTTCCTCAACCTTAAGAGGATCTACCATGATCCCAGTCTTGGAAACTAAAAATCCTAAGAGATGGCCAAACCTAATGCAAAAGATGCATTTGTGAGGGTTTAACCGGATTCTATAGTAACGATATCTTTCAAAAACCATCCAAAGGTGTGTGACATGATCCACTCTCTTGCGAGAGTGAGAAACAAGATCATCGAGGTAATCTTTGACTATATGCTTGAGATCATGAAAATAAAAAGTCATGGTGTGTTGGAAGGTTGGTCTGGCATTTTTCAAGCCGAAAGGCATTTTCCGGTATGCAAAAGTACCCCAAGGACATATAAATGTCATCTTGTGTTGGTCCTTAGGTTTGATATGGACTTGGTTGTATCCTAAAAATCCATCCATAAAGGAAAATATTTCACTTCCCATACACTCATCGAGAATATGATCAATGAAAGGCCTGGGGAAGTTATCTTTAGGACAAGCTTTGTTCAGGTCATGAAAGTCCATACACACACAGATGGTTCCTTTATTTTTATTCACAAGAACGAGGTTGGATACCATTCGGTCAAGGGTTCCTGGTAGATGAAGTCGACATTAAGTAGCTTCTCCACCTCTGCCTTAATAGCGGGGGCCTTCCTAGGATTAACAACTCTAAGATGTTGTTGAATAGGTTTAGCATCCAGATAAGTTCTAATTTCTTGTTCGACAATATGAGGGTCGATCCCTGACATCTCTTCATATGACCAAGTGAATACATCTTGAAACTCTTTAAAGAGGTTGGTGTATATCAGAATCGCTTCTGGTGAATAATCTGCACCTATATTTACGTTTTCAATTTTTCCAGGGGTACGAGAGATGTGAATCGAGACGGTAGCAGAAATACTTTCCATATTTCCTTTGGCATAAATACCATGCATATCAAGTGGAACTACAAATTGACTGACTATCTCACTCAAGGTAGACCGAAAATCATCTTGCTCGATTCTTTCAAGACTTGGGAGAAAATAAGATCGATGATGCATATCGCCCAAGGTCTGTCAGAAAAATTCATGGCTTCAAGGATGGCTTCATCTGAAGGCAAAGTCTCATCTAAGAAATCATGTGAAGAAGATAATCAAGTGGCCCATATGGGCCTAAGAATGGGATCCTCCTTTTCCATCTGTGAGGTAACAGGATTGGGATCAACAAAAAAATAAAGGATAGCTTGATACACAATCTCCACTGCCGATAGTGGCATATCCATGCCAACATGCGACTGACCTTCAATCGATGAAGTCGGAGAAGGTAGGGTCCAAGGATCACTAAAATAGGAAGTGAAAAAAGGAATGGAACTCTCTGCTGAAGCAGGCCTACTAGACATGGTGTAAACATGGTGAATCGGTGCCGAGAAGTCGAAAGTACCCATGAGGGACGAATACATTCCTACATCAAAATTATCAGTTTCCGACTGATAATTTTTTATCACAGGGATTGACAGTCCAACATATGCGTTAGTACTAGAGTACACAAAGGATAACTAGTCGATCGTCATGATCTCCCCCTGATGAGGAAAACAAAGCACACAGAAAACAGATGATCCGATAGCGACCATAGCATAGGTCCAATTGTGATGTAGTAACAAGTTATAATGGAAAGGTGCATCAACTACCTCTACTTCCACCTCTACCATCTTCCCACCTAACTGGACCAGAAAGGTGGGGAGAATACCATGAGGGCAGAAGGAATGACCATCAAACGCAGTCAACATGTTCAATGACTTGGAAAGGGTCAGAGAACCGGTATATTTCCAACAGACCAAGGACTTCTCGCAAGTGGAAACACCTTCATCAATGACTGATCGTTTGATAGTATACTTGGAATACTCCACGTGGATTTGAAAAGCCACATGGTAAGGTAAGCGAAGCTTCACGTCCGTGACATCAAACTTGATGAATTTCGAGCCACTAGGTTCTAGAGCTCCTAAGGCAGAGAGTAAGGCATTCCTCTGTGATGGAAATGTATGGAGTACCTCCAAAGCCGACATCGCACAAGGGTTTTGGCCCAGATTTTCAACAATAGAGTAGTTCTGGGTGGCTCTAGCATTAGGGTTTTGGGTAGAGAGCTTGAGTACTCCTTTCGGAATATGAGGCAGTGGCTCTAGTTTCTTGATCTGTAAGTTCATATTTGGGGGTGGAGGAGGAGCTTCTAGGCTGGTACTATCTTTCTAAGATCTATAATCTCGAGAGCGATTGGCTATATCAATTTTCGCATTGACCATATTGATGAAAACACGATCGCCATCTTGTGATGGTGGGTTTTGACTTCCACCAAGCACATTTCCAGTGCTCGAAGAACTTGAGGCTAAGTGTTGTTTGTGTGGGAATGGATTCGTCATCACAGCGGGCGGTAGATTTAAAAGCCTCGCAGCCTCCGCAAGTTTGGGGCACAAGTGGGTAAGGTGGTCATTGGTACAAAGTTTACAAGGAAACTTCACGTTATGCTTCTCTTTCCTATCCTCTCCATCATTATCATTCTATTTCCTATTATTATCTTTATACTTAGGTTTATTATTATTATTCTTCCCACCCTTATGATTATTTTGACCTTTCCTTTTATTCCCACCTGGTTGCTAGTCACCATTTGGGTTCTTCAATGATTGTAAGGAATGTACATATTCCGATAGGGTGGGTTTGGAGGATCCAGATGAGGTTGGCCCTCCAATAGACTTTGTTTCTGAGTCTGTGTATTTTACATTGGCAGACCTTACAATGCCATCGGCATCAGGTCTAGGAGTTTTTCTAGGATCATGATTTGTCTGCGTTGCATCTGGAAGAAGGTGGTATAACATCCCAGACTGAGCATATATCAAATCAAATTGCTAGGCTCTAAGGATAGATTCTTCCTCGGTGAAGAACCCAGAAGTAGCAATGTCCTTTGAAATAGGAGCGTGTAAAGACATTATGAACCATTCTAGAAGAAAGGTTGGGGGTATAGAATTCTTAACCAACCACCTTCGCCTACGTCGTTTCTGGATATGGTCTGATATGTGAGTTTTATTACCCTGGCGTAAAGTTGAAAAAAGTTCAATGCCAACATCATAACGAATGGGTAGTTGAAAGTGATTGAGAAAGGATAACACCAATTGATGGAATGACCCATATGTCCCCCTAGGTATCTAAATGTACCATTGTGATGCCACTCCAATGAGAGTGTGCTGAAACAATCGTAACCTAATAGAATAATGGTTCATAGAATTCTATGAGCACCAAAGGTGAAAAGTAGTGACGTGATCACCAGGGTCTTTGCCATTCTTACCCTCAAACTTTGGAATGTCTGATGGAAGTTTGGTAGGGACATGGGCCCATGTGGGGTCATGACTCACCAAGTCATTCATTAGTTTAGACAAATCTGACATATTAAGCATGGCCAGAAAGGGAATACGGGGTTGCGACACCTGATCCCATCCTCTCACGAAATATTGTGTGTTAGGAACTGCATTCCATCCAGGATTCTAGTGAGGAACAAAACCTTTTTCGTAATTATAAGACCCTCCTCTAGGCTGATTCGTAAAATATGGATTGGGCATCATTCCAACAGGAATGTTCTGATAAGGGTTATGAAAATTGCCCCTAGTTGGATTAGATCCAATATGGGGGTTGTTAAAACTGCCCCCAACTGGATTAGATCTAGGTTGGGGAGTACCCAAAGTGTAATACTAACCTCCTTGAGGTGGGAACTCGGAGGATTGAAGTGGATTCATCATGCCAAAAGTATTGGTCGGAATCAACACCGAGGGGATAGGGATATAGGGTGAAACGTTTTCGCTAGTTGGGTTGTTCCATCCAGCTGTGGAAGGATTAGACCTAGGGTTAAGAATAGGGACACTCCCTACATTAGGATTCTCTTGGGGAATATGAGAACCACCAAATGGGGAAGGAGTGTAAGGAGGTTTATTGCCCCCAAGTCCAAGTCTAGTGTTATGGCCAACAGCTGGGATGGTAGTTGAAAATTGTGAGGTGAAGTTAGGCATACCATAAGAAAATAGACTAGAATCCATGGGGATGGTCTGAACATTGTAACTCAGTGAGTGGCCAAAACCCCCAAAAGGGTTCGAGGCAAGAGATGAAGCATTAACTACAGGTCGAGCCATAGTACTAGTGTAAGCCTCCGGCACTACAACTGTAGCGGTTGTAGGTGTTGAAGGAGTTCCATTAATTATAGTGGGATTGGGAGTCAAAGAACTCCTAGTGTTCTGAAGACTAGACTCGGTACTCATCCTTGTGGGAACACAAGTCTGAAAAATGGATGTGTGTGTACCACTAGTGATAACTCTATGCCTTTTAGAAGGCAAGGACTTGAAAATTGGTGGTAATTGTAACAATCAACGAGACTTAGGAGGAATCTGGTCCGAATCCATGACAACTTATGACTCTTCCACAAATAAAAATATATCCTATGGCCAAATAGCATTCAAAGAGCATACCAAAAATTCAAACAACCAATATGCATGCAAATGGGATAAAGTGGTTGAGTGGCCTCCCTCACAAAAGAAGGTATGTCTCATCCAAGAGGGACCTAAGACTCCCCGCTAAAGTTTGGAGGTAACATAATCAGTTATAGGGGCCCTCGTGGGCTTAACAACCAGTCAGTCAGATCCCTCCGGAGAGGTAATCCTCCATAAAGCATGTGTATTGTCCGACCCTAATCTGACTCAGGGTACAAGGAGAATAACCCTTTCAAGTAACCTATGAGATACCTAAGTCAAGCAACTAATAAACCACTATATAACTGATGCACAAGCGAGCAGTCGTAAGTCCAGATCATCGTATGGGCAAGGTAGAAAAGCTCAAAACCTTGAAAGTGTTGGAGCATATCCCTAACTTACATTAGTTTATACCTAGCCTAGACTCCTAGATCTCAGTTAATACATTCATTTACACTTTATTTCACCTAATTTTGCCACATAGAGAAGAAGGGCGCCTCATCCCTAGATTTTAGGGAAAACTACTAATTTTAGATCAAGACTTGATTTTCTTGATTTATTCTTGATTTTCTTGGTTTATTCATGATTTATTCCAACTCCCCCATGGAAAAAATCATCTATTATTAGGGAATGTGCACCTCCTCTTTGAGTGAGATATTTATTACTTAATTAATTATTTTTGCCGTTACTATTATTAGTAACTACTATTTTGGGTCAGTTAAGTGAGTTGGAACTGCTTCTCTTGTCAGTTAAGTGATCTTAAGTGAGCTAATTCACATCACTTAACTATTGTGGACATTAATGAGTGTGTGACATGTATCTTTAGTGGTCTAGGTCGAACTATGTGGTCTCCCTTAGCTTATGACACCTATTTTAGCTATTTCTAGCTTTTTTTGACTAGAATTTCTATGTTGGAAATTCTATATATTCACCTCCTCTCCTCTTTTTTGAGGACGATTGCTCATGTATATTCTTTTTTGATTAATATTCTTTTTTGATTTATGGAGCAAAAAAAATCTCTCATCTCTTGAATATCAACAAATTGTTTGTGTTCAATTTAACTAGAATTCTAGATCTATTGGAGTTTCTGCAGGAATTCTACATGGTATCAGAGCAAGATTGAATCTAGTGGATTGTACACAGTTTTATTTGCAGGTATAGATCATCAGGAGGTGTATCAAGAAGAAATGGATCATCTCTCTCAGCCCACAAAACTCATTCTAAATCCTTTCAATTACTTCGAATGGAAGACAGAGATCTCTCTGCTCCTCTGAAGCAAAGGGCTTTACCAGGTAACAATGGGAATGGAGAAAGAACCGACTATTGCAGTAGAGAAGATAAAGTATTTAAATAAATTAGATGAAGCAATTGGTCTGATATGCCTATCAATTTCCAGATATCTCCTCTTTCATGTCAGTGGAGCCACTACTCCCAATGTGGTCTGGACCACATTGGAAGGACTATTCGGCAAGCAGGATGCAATGAGAGTGCATCAACTGGAGAATGAACTCATATCCCTAAGTCCAATTCATTTCAGAAACCTGCAATAATTATTCACCAAGTTCAAATCCATCCTCATTGAACTTAATTCATGAGGATTCATGAAAGAGGAAGAACAACTCATCCTTTCAATTCTCTCGAAACTAGGCCTTGAATATTCCGTATTTGTGTCGTCTTTTCAAGCATCTAAATTGACTTGGGAAAAATGGAAAATGCCTCCATTGAATGATTTCATTGCAGCATTGACTCAATAGAAAGCTAAGTTAGTCCAAATGGGTGCCATTAAGTGTTCCAAGAACCAATCACTTGCGGCTACTAATGCTCCAAAGAGCAGTGGAAAAGACAAGAAAAAAGGAACTGGTAAATTTCCTAAATCGAAGAAGGAGAGATTCACACAATCTTCAGAGAACTCTTCTGATCCTAAGGGTAATAAGAATAAGAAGGAAAGAACACTTTTCAGCTACTTTTCCAAAGGTTTTCATCCCGAAGAAAATTTCATGAGGAAGACTATCGATGAGATGGCTAAGCAATTGCAGCAACACAATTTCACGGTGCCCGAAAATGCAAAGAAGAAAGATGATAACAAAATGGGAGGGAGAGCACAAGATGGTCATGCTTTAATGGATGTCACATCCACTCCATTAGATTGGATCCTTTATTTAGGTGCATCGAACCATATGGCTACATCAAAAGATGAATTTTCCTCCATCGAAGAAAGCACTAGATCCCCAATTTACTTGGGAGATGCCACACCCGCAAAGGTGTGCGGAGAAGGAATTGTTGATCTTGAAGGGGGCTGCTTCAAAAATGTAGTTCATGTTTCCTTGCTGTCTGAAAATATTCTCTCAATATATCAGATCACTCATTCCTACTCTGGAAGGAAGGTGGATTTCACTCCGGACTCCACAATGATTACCGACATTTCCATAAGCTCACAGCTTGCACATGAAACTACAGATCATGGTTCTCGTTTGTATTTCTTCTCCCATTTTGTTCCTAAATCTATTAGAACTGTATTTTTGTCACAATCTAATGATATTAGTAGGTTATGGCATGAAATATTTTTCCATATAAACTATAATTACTTGCATCAACTCAGCAAGGAAAACATGGTAGAAGGATTGCCAGCTATTAAATTCACAAGCGGTGTATGTCAAGGATGCATTCTTGGTAAGCATCCAGAGAAAACGTTTGACAAAGGGAAGGCATAGAGAGATTATTCACCTCTTGGGATGATTCATAGTGACATTACGGGCCCATTCCTGCAGCCTTCAATCAGTAAGGCTTGATATGTACTCAACCTTCATAGATGATTTCTCTCACTTTACTTGGGTATTTGTTTTGAAATTAAAATAGGAAGTATTTGAATGCCTTATAGAATTTAAAGCACTTGTTGAGAATGAATCTGGGTGTAAGATTAAGATACTCCGTACTAATAATGGGGGGGGAGTATGTCAAAAAATATGTGCATCAACTTTGTATTGATGCAGGTATACAACTACAACACACAGTGGCATATACACCACAACATAACGGTGTTGCGGAGAGGAAAAAACGGTCTTAAAAGAGATGGAAAATTGTATGCTACAGTCGAAATCATTAGCTCCTAAGATATGGGATGAAGCTATTAATTTTGCAGCATACATTAAAAACTGATTTCCTCACAAATCACTCAAAGGAACCACTCCTTTTGAATGTTGGACTGGTAAGAAACCGAAAGTGTCACACTTTCATATTTTTGGTTCACGAGCATGGGCTCCCATTCCTACATACAAAAGGAAGGATTTGAGGCCTCAAAGTGTTGATTGCATATTTTTTGGATATCCTAAAGGTGTCAAAGGATATATATTGCTGGACTCTCACACTGAAAAGTTCATTCTAGCTCGAAGTGTAAAGTTTGAAGAAGAATCACTGCATGATTTTTCAGAAGACCTTGTCGAGGAACTGCTTGTTGTCACTGATGAGGAGGAGTCATAAAATTCTTTGAGCACTTTGGAACAGCCATAAGAGAATCCTTTCAGGTATAACATAGAGTATGAGGATCAGGTCATGGCTTCTCCAACTCAGTTGCCAACTTTGGTAGAGAAAACCCTACAAGATGCGGTTGAACTAGTCGGTGATCCTACGGATACAAGAAGGACTAGATCACAGTTTTTTGGGGCTCCTCAAGCCCTGGCTGCCATAGAATATTTGCTTCCCATACATTTCTATATTTCACTTGGTTCATATCCAAGGTCACACTCTAAGGCTACTGGAAACCCACTCTGGGAGGCTACCATGGATGAAGAGCACTCTGCTCTTATGGACAACAACACATGGGACTTGGTTCCACTTACAAAAGGAAGAAAGATTGTTTGATGCCAATGGATATATCGAACAAATATTTATATAGATGGTGATATCAGCAAGTACAAATCTTGACTTGTCGCAAAAGGATACTCACAGGTACATGGCATAGACTACACAGAGACATTTGCACCTATTGCAAAAATGGACTCCATTCGACTAGTTTTGGCCATTGTCGCTTCTTGCCGATGGTAAGTTCATCACATGCATTACATATGTGAGTTGATCCATGATAGATTGATTTCACTGCAGTTTCACCCCACAGAGCAGCAGGTTGCAGACATCTTCACCAAGTCATTCACTGAAAAGAAATTTTCAGAACTGAGAGTTATGCTTGGAGTGGTGGAGACAACTAAGTAGGTCACTTTTGGCCACTCAGTATTTTTTTTTCCTCTTTTTTTTTTNTTCCCTCTTTCCTCTTTTCATGAGGATTTCTTTTATGTAATAAGTACCTAAAATGGCCAAGTTGTCGGGACTCAATTTTTTTGTCATTACAATTAGGCTTAAGGGGGGGTGTTGGAGCATATCCCTAACTTACATTAGTTTATACCTAGCCTAGACGCCTAGATATTGGTTAATACATTCATTTAAACTTTATTTCACCTAATTTGGCCACATAGAGAAGAAGGGCACCTCATCCCTAGATTTTAGGGAAAATTGCTAATTTTAGATCAAGACTTGATTTTCTCGATTTATTCTTGATTTTCTTGATTTATTCATGATTTATTCCAAATTCCCCATGAAAAAACTCATCTATTATTAGGGAATGTGCACCTCCTCTTTGAGTGAGAGATTTATTCCTTAATTAATGATTTTTGTCGTTACTATTATTAGTAACTACTATTTCGGGTCAGTTAAGTGAGTTGGAATTGCTTCTCTTGTCAGTTAAGTGAGCTTAAGTGAGCTAATGCGCATCACTTAACTCTTTTGGACATTAATTAGTGTGTGAAATGCATATTTAGTGGTCTAGTTTGAACTATGTGGTCTCCCTTAGCTTATGACACCTATTTTAGCTATTTCTAGCTTTTTTTGACTAGAATTTCTATGTTGGAAATTCTATATATTCACCTCCTCTCTTCTTTTTTGAGGATGGTTGCTCATGTATATTCTTTTTTTATTAATATAATTCTCTGATTTATGGAGCAAAAACTTTCTCTCATCTCTTGAATATCAACAAATTGTTTGTGTTCAATTTAACTAGAATTCTAGATCTATCGAGGTTTCTGCAGGAATTCTACAGAAAGCACAGCCTCTCATAGAGGTATGGGAACTATCAAGATCCCAAAATACAAATAAATCCACAAAAATATCTTTGATTCTAGGTGAGTATCCAAGGGTTATCCCTTCAACTAACTTCGTGCGACCTCGTGATTAACTCTGGTGTGAGCGGAGCCTCCTAATCTTACCGATTATACAATGGACTTCTCAACTCCCTGTCTCAGACACATATGTTGATTTAATTGCCTTGGATAAGTTTACTCAAAAAATCCTATTCCAAGGCACTAAATCCTAAGCTAGTTTGTGCACCCTAAAAAATAAAATCGTGACTAATCAATTTTAGTTTAAAGCGTAAATTTTATTGGTCATGGTTACTCAAAAAGGCATGGAAGTGAAACTCATGGTGGTATGACTCTCCCAGAAAATAAATATGGATATAATGCAAAGTCTATCTTTAACTTTTCAATAAATGATATGCTAATAAAAACAATGCAGTCTTCAAATTCAAATCTGCAATTCAGAAGTAAAATACAATCTTTCGCTAAATGTGTTAAGCTAATGATAAAAATTCAAAGAAAAAAATGCCAACCAATGCAAAATGCCTATTTTTTTGTATTTTTAATATTCTAAAAAGAAAATGCATGGATTGATAAGGAACTTGACATATGAATTCTACTGTGTATAAAAGAAGTAACTCAAGCAAAATACCAGGAAACCAAGCAAACAACCTAGAAGCCAAGGACAAATTAAAAATAGAAAATGAAGAGAAAGACTACACCCCCAAAAAAGTTCAACTCCAAACAAGCTTCCTGTCATCTCAGATAATATCAAAAAACACTATAGAGACCTACAAAGGCTCAACAATCTTTAAATCCTACCCAACAGTCACTCAACCAAGCAAACAAGCAAGGGGAAGTGGTATACATGACTGTTCAGGAGAACATAGAATATATACTCTTCTTGCAGTGAGACAACAAGTGTGTATACGCGACTGTCAAGGCACAAAGGGTGCATATGCTTTAAAACAAGGCCAGGTAAGGGTAAAAGGATGAAAACTCAGACTCAAAGTGAACAGGATCTGTCAAGCAATGATACGACAAGAAACACAAAGGAAAAAGAGCAACATAAGAAGAAAAAGTACTTCAACCCTTAGAAGGAATATCTCTCCCCTGTGGAGTCGCCATTTCTGTTACAAGGGAAAAACTTTCTATGGCCAAGGGTAAACCACAACAAACTGGTATGACTACAGAAATCAACTCAATTCCAACATATGCTATATAGACTAATGTGCAATACAAGAAAGAGGCCTACCTCGATCTAACGTTTGATGATATTCCACCGTTGAGCACTTTGACCCAAAGATTTATACCTGCGAGAAGTTCTCAACAAACAAGAAAATAAAGTATATAGTGATTATATAAAATGAGTTAGCACATTAGATAACATAATCCATTAATATACATTACAAACATGCCCATGGATAATAATCATATATTTGCAAGATATCAATAGGATGGGAAAGGAGTATTTATATTAATAATTGATCAGCAGAAGTGTCAACATTACAGACTTTTGTGTCGGCACAGTTTGAAACCAAGAAACCAAGTTCCTTCCAACTAGGTCCCCACCAATTCAATCCTCCACCAAAGGCAAGCTCATGAGAAAGAGGAAAAGAGGTCCTCTCAACAATAAGGGGAGATCTTGGGGGCTGAACACTGTGTTCAGACTTGAGGGACAAAGGGATGCAGACTCAATATGAAGTAATTTCTCTAGAGTAACTTTGCTCTCGAAGTTGAATGCTTTCTCTCTCTTTTCCATAGTTCGAAATTGTGCTCTTATAGCCTCCAAAATGCAACTGAAGGGTTGATTCAGAACGTTTCCAGAAGATGGAAGGCCAAGGATCAGAGATCTTTTGTCGTGACATGGAAACCCGACCTCATTTTTTATTTTTTGGCACAAATCCCCATATACATGAGTTGTAATGGAGCAAAAAGCGTATATGCATCTTGCATAGCAGTTAGGGAGCATATATGTGGAAAAATGTATAATTCTTAGCTCTGGATTCATCAAAAAGGGATAAAAGTCTGCATAGGGAAATGGAAAAAGGTCCTCTATGCAAGATAGAAATGGTGAGTCAAATCTTGCTATAACAACTATTAGGAATACCAAGATGAATATATAACTACTTGGTTGCCTCCTCAGTTGTCACGGTCTTCCTGCCTAATACAAAGAACCCTAATCTCCAACATATGACCCAAAAGTGATTCCAAATGTATCCCTTGACCCAGGCGTGATTTTAGTTGTTGGCCTTGAATCAACGACAACAGAAAAGGTGATGCTATGCATAGCGATTAAGGGGAATAAATATAGATAGGGGCAGGTTGAGCATAGCAATCTAGTGTCAATATTTTGTAATCAATGAGTTGTTCAAATTATTATATATATAGGGGAGAGTTGGGCATAACGATCCAGTGTCGATATTTTGTAATAAATGAGTTTTTCAAATTATTTTGCATCTAGGACTAGCTAGATTAGCTTTGGCTTCCCCTAATGTTTGTGTATGCTCAATGGGGAACCCCAAAATCCCCCTGAGTGTTCTATCCTGGAATTTCTTGATTTTGGTTTCTACCTTTCTCAAAGTCTAGAAGGATGAAACAAAATTAAAATTGTTGTAGCTATGAGCACAACCACTGCCGTCCCAATAACCACTTTGTAAGAAGACACTACTTGTTACTGAATGCAACTGGTTGTCATTGGTCGAGGCATATTTCATGTATTCATATGCATTGACATGTACACAAATGCAAATATCAACAACATGCGACAATGGTCTAAATTTGGAAGGACACAAAGAAAAGGAATTCAAATTCCATGTGTGAATGTGTGAGCTAAGTGGAATATTCTCTTTACCTTGTGAAAATAACTAAGCTTAGTGGTTTCACTTTGTGGAGTGCATGTGCTATTGTTAAAATAATGCTTTCATTCTATTATTAGTTCTTCAATTTAGAATCACTTTTTGTCATAACAACACTTTGTTATAGAGATTTGGAAATAAATATATTTCAAATAGGTATAACTATACATAACGCTTTCATTCTATTATTAGTTCTTAAATTTATAATCACTTTTTGTCATAGCAACTTTTATTATAGACATTTGGAAATAAATATATTTCAAATAGGTATAACTATACATATTCATGGAAATCACCTACCTAGTATATGATGACGATGAGATCTTCACAAGTTTCAGTGAGTACGATAGGTTCAAAATCAGAATCTATCCCCTACCTTAATCTCCTCTCTTAACACACTACATAAAGGATGATTAATGTACATAAAATACAATTGCTACAAATATTGGGCTAAGATTTGCAACTGTTTTTAAATGATTGGTAAACAAGTAATGTTCTTCTCTACAAAAGCAATGTAGATAGATGGCTCTGTTTCGAGTTTGTGTATGTATATTTATTTGGATTTCAAAGCCAAATTCATAGAAAAAATATATTCATAAAACAATCTCCATTTTGTTTAATATTTTTAAATTCATAAATCAATCTCCATTTTGTTTAATATTGTTAAATTCATAAAGCAATCTTATTCAAAAGTTTGAATTGTGTCATTTCAACTACCAAACCACAATTCAACAAACTAATACAACCATATTATTCCTATCACTAATCAAACACCCTCGTTTTGTTTAATGATTTTAATTAATTTAGCAATCCCTTCATCTTCAAGTAGTACACAACATCATCGAAGATTTCATTGACTCCAAATTTAAAGGAGAAACCACTCTCCTCCAATTTCTTCGATGAAATGTTTACATTTTGGATCTGTGGCACATCCTCAAAATTGGATGTATACACATAAGTATGCCATTATTCATTATATATCAATCCATAAGTATGCTAATACGAAAAACTTATATTCGTTCTAAATAATGATATAGCCATTCTAATATGGAATACAATCAAGAGTTAGTTCCATGGATACATGTTTTTGTGGGAAGGTTATGGAAATCCCTAGATCAAATTTCATCAATGTTTTTAAAAACACATACAACAAATACAATCTATCCACCTTATATCAAGAAAATGCAAGGGATAAGGGAGAATTACCTCAAATTGATACTCATTGCCAAACAATGATGGACCCTCTTCCTACATATCCAACAAGCCAAGGAATAGAATTATGTGGTGAGAAGCATTGCATGATAGGCACGAATAAACACTTCTATCTAACTAATTAGATGATTAACACCCTAGTTTTTTGAGCTCAATGGGAAAACCCGGGGCTAATCATTCAAATACCAACAAATCCTTAAGACACATGCCCTTTTAGCATCACTTGCAGAGAAAGTGAAGTCTCACCCAAAGAATCTAGAGGGGTTGCAGGAAGTTGGAACCAAGGTTCTGCAGTGATGAGGGGAAGCGAGGCATTCAACATATCAATTACCCATGTGTGTACTTTCCATTACTTAACAATAATTAGAATTCAACATATTCTATGAGTGACATTCTCCCACTTAACATTCATCATATTCTACACAACATTATACCATCATATATGACTAACACATTCATCATCATTATTTTGCAATAACATTAAACATCATAACATGCAAACCCATCACAACACACATATTTAATGTGGTTCACCCAAATTTGGGATATGTCCACAATGATTGGATTCTTTTATTATTCATTGATAATTCCCTTACAGCTGTAGAGACCCTACTTGATTAAATACAAAATTCAATTCAATTAACATATAATTTCTTTCTCATACGTAAATCATTCATTCACATCATAAGCATAAATATTCTGCAGAAATTAAAATCTATCTACAACATGAAAATGACTCTGCAATTCATAATAAAATACCTGCTTCTGATGCTAATTCCCGTCGATATGGTTGTCCCTTCCCTACTGCCTTGCCTAGCCTAATTCACTAACCAACTCTGCCCAAACCGACTAACCTCCCAGCCAGCTAGGAGTAGCCTATCTGACTCCCTAGCTCCAAGAAACCAAAAGGAATCCTAGCCCCCATGCCCAAACCCCCCAGCAAACCGGTACCCCCTGCTTCTGATTCACCAAATACCCCCAAAAACCCAAACTCCTCACACCAGAGATTTCCACAGAAACATCTCCCCCAGAAAAATCCCCTCTTCTCAAAATGCTTCCTACCCCCCAAAAAGAATGCCCCTCCTGTCAGACTCTTCCCCATCATATCCTCCCTTCACCGACTCTCTTCCCCTTCATTAATTTCCTTATCCCTCCTTTAATATCTTATCCCTTTATTTATTATCTTATCCCCATATTTATTATCTTATCCCCTCCTTTTAATGTTTCTTATCCCCATATTTATTATCTTATCCCCTCCTTTTAATGTTTCGTATCCCCTTATTTAATGTTTCTTTCCCCCCCGTATACGTAAGTCTTTAATAAATTAAATTATTACCCATGTCATTGAATGTGATATGTAATCAATTAATTAATTAATTAATTTATCAAAAGTTATAAACAATTAATTAATAAATAAATATTTAATTAATATTATTAATGCTAATCATTATTTAATTAAAACGATATTAGGAAGATTAATTATCAAATTAATTATAATTAATAATCCCTATCCTCTATTTAAGCAGGGTTGTTACATACACCCACCCTTTAGGAAACTTCATCCCAAAGTTAAGGTATCTCACGGTACAAAGGAAAAGAAGCATGGTTCACACATTCATAACAAATAATCGACACTATTAGTAAGTAAGCCAATAAAACTCATACATACTAGTGTACATGTACAAGAAATGCATGTGTAGCTAGTACATACAAGTCTCATGCATGTACTAATAATCAATAACTATCATCCTTTAGTAATTTAGGTATGCATCCAATCCAATCAACAAGACTAGTCTTTTATAAAAGACAACAACCAATCAATTGTTTGAGAAATCCTTTAATTACGATTATCCAGTTTGACAATTTTATTTAGACAATTGTGGTTTAGTTGCGAAATTATGAATATTCATATATACACATTTTTTTTTTAGAAGGGAAAACATTAAATTCCACCATAAGACAAATCTCCATACTTTCTCAACTATTTCTACTCATCCTTCCTCCCTAACTTACTTCCATCTCCATTCCTATCCT
>ML777606.1:122056-136766 GCA_009831015.1 Picea engelmannii | reverse complement strand
CACCGTGTTGTTGGGGGTTTTGTCATCGTTTATTCGGTTTTGGGTAGTCTCATCACCTGAAATCCTGCACTGGTCCACATATCATAGCAATGCATCCAAACCAATATAATTTCACATACAAATATTCATACCATAATGTTTCTTGGCTAGTGGTCATGATATCCACTTTCATCGTCATTATCCCTTGGCTATTTCATAGCCCATAACCTGTAGATTAGTCTGTAACACAAACTCATACATTTCTATGCATTATCATCATGTAATTGCATACCATCATCATTTCAATTCGGTATCCATGTACCAACAACTTAACATCAACGTTTTCAAGTTAGAAATAGATCCCATAATATCCCATTATTCAATTTCGACACCCATTCATAATATTATCATTTACCAAAATAGATTGCATCATATCCAACATCATTCTAATAGCATTTAAACCTTCATAAGATTCAAATTCCCACATTATGTCACATCATGTCCATCATCATTAATAACACTTAATCATTCATACATTTACATTCACATAGTAGATCGCATTATATCCATCATCATCAATATCATTTAAACATTCATAAAATTTACATTCTCCCAATATATTGCATCATATACATAATCATCAATATCATTTAAACATTCATAAAATTTACATTCTCACAATATATCGCATCATATACATCATCATCAATATCATTTAAACATTCATAAAAGTTCATACATTTTAAGTTTAAGTGTATCACTTAATAGTTCCACTGTGAATAGAAAATAAAGTATATAGGCCTCAGGTAATCCTATCTATCTAAGTCAAAAGGTGGTGTTACATACACCCAACCTTCGAGAAACATATTCTCGAGGTGGTCAAAAAAGTGAGGGATAGTCTCGTCGTAGTGTCTCAGCGTCTTCCTAAGTAGCAGATCCCGGACTATACTTGTCCCACTGGACCTTAACTTGGTCTACCAGATAGTTCCTAAGCTGTCGGACTCTACGATCCAATATGCGTAACGGTTCTACCATGAGGGTTCCCATGTCTGATACCTACAATTCCTTCTAATTTAGTTTATGTGATTCATCAACAACATAATGGCGTAAAACAGATACATGAAAAACATTGAGTTTTATGCAAGTGGGGTGGCAGTACGAGACGATAGGCAATGGGTCCAATTTTCTCTTGGATTCTGAACGGTCCTATAAATCGAGGTGACAACTTTGTCCCCTTCCCAAACCATATGGTACTCTTATTGGGCCTAATACGAATGCAAACCTGGTCTCCCACTTCATAACTTTAGTCGGTCCTATGTGCATCCGCATAACTTTTCTTCCTATCCTATGCTTCCTTTAGTCTCTGCCTAATCTGATTCACCTGTTCCTCCATCTCTTGAATCAATTATAGCCCAATTGTTACTCGATATTCTAATCTATCCCAACTCAATGGCGTTCTGCATGGCCTTCCATACAAAGCTTCGTAGGGTGTAATTCTGATGGAGCTATGAAAACGTTTTTTGTAGGCAAACTCTACGAAGGGTAGGTACGTCTCCCACTGGGTTTGATTATCCATGACATACATCCTGAGAATGTCTTCCATGAATTGATTTACTCTCTCTATTTTCCCATCTGTTTCAGGATGATAAGATGTGCTTAAGTTCAACCGAGTCCCCAACGCTGACTGCAAACTTGTCCAAAACCTAGAAGTGAATCTGGAGTCCCTATCTGAAATGATCTTCTTAGGTATCCCATGCAAACGGATAACCTCATTTACAAACACACATGCCACATCAATGACATCGTAAGTGTCTCTAACCAGAATAAAATGAGCACTCTTGGTTAACTTATCCACTATCCCAAGAATGGCATTGTGTCTATGAGATGTGAGCAGCAACCCTACAACAAAATCCATAGAAATGACTTCCCATTTGGACATAGGAACATCATGTGGTTGTAGGAGGCCTGTTGGGTGATGGCGGTTGGCTTTCACTTGTTAACACTCTAGGCACTTGGTGACAAAATGGACTACATCGCACTTCATGCCTACCCAGAAGAAAAGCTTCCTCATGTCTGCGTACATCTTCTTCACACCCAGATGCACACAATAAAGTGATCTATGGGATTCCTTCAGTATGATGCTTCGAATATCCCCATTCTCAGGGATGTACATCCTTCCTCAATATCTTAACAGTTTGTCTTCTTCCAGACTATATCCATCATACTTTGGATCTAACTAACTCCCGCTCTGGAGGTTTGAAGTAACCTCTACATACCAACTGTCCCCTTGGAGTTGTGTCAACACATGTTCCCTCAGATTGACTTTTAAGGGTATCAAGGAGAAGATACGTGGTCTCCTACTCAATTCATCTACGACCACATTTTCCTTTCCCTTGATGTATGAAATACCAAAATCGTACTCACTCAAAAACTCACTCCATCGCCTTTGCCTGGCATTCAGATCCCTTTGAGTGAAGAGATTTTTTAAACTTTGATGGTCCGTTTTAAGCTCAATGTTTCGCCCAACAAGATAGTGCCTCCAAAGTTTCAGAGCTAGCATTACAGCTGCCAACTCTAAATCATGAGTCACGTATAGCTCTTCATGTTTCTTCAACTTCCTTGATGCATAAGCTATCACTCCTCCATCCTGCATTAGCATGGCCCCCAACCCTTGCTTCGAGGCATCCGTGCAGACTGTGAAGTCCTTTTCCATATACGACACTTGTAGAATTGGTGCACTAGTTAGTAACCTCTTCAGTTCAATGAATGCACTATCACACTCTTCTGTCCATTCATACCTGACCCCCTTGCGCTGCAAGGTGGTGATGGGTTTCACTATTTTGGAGAACCCTTCCACAAATATCCAATAATAAACTGCTAGCCCCATGAAGCTTCTCACCTCATGGGCATTTTTCGGCACTGGCCACTCCATAATGGACTTTACCTTTTCTGGGTCCACAGAGATTCCTTCACCGGAAATGATATGACCTAAATAGTGAATCTCTTTCTGGAAGAAGGAACACTTCGACAACTTCCCATACAATTTTTTCTCCCTAAGGCAGGACAACACTACTCGTAAGTGTTCCTCATGTTCTCTTTCGTTCTTGGAATAGATGAGGATGTCATCTAGGAAGACTTGTAAAAAACGATCTAAGTACTTCCGGAATACGCCATTCATGAGGCTCATGAATACTGCTAGTGCATTGGTCAATCCAAAAGGTACTACAACAAACTCATAATTTCCAAACCAAGTTCAAAAGGTGGTTTTTGGGATGTCGCCTTCTTTAATCCTTAACTAATGATACCCTGATCGCAAATCAATCTTTGAGAATACCGTTTCTCCTTTCCTCTGATCAAAGAGGTCATCTATTTGCGACATTGGGTACCTATTTTTCACTATAGCATGATTCAAGTCCCTGTAGTCTATACACAATCGTAAGGAGACATCCTTCTTCTTTACAAAAATTACCAGTGCACCCCAAGGTGAGACACTGGGCCTTATTAGCCCTAGGTCTAACAACTCCTTCAACTGCATTTGCAATTCACAAATTTCTGGCACTGTCATCCGATACAGAGTCTTGGAAATTGGCTCTGCACCAGGTTTTAGCTCAATAGTAAAATCAAGCTCCCTCTCAGGAGGTAACCCTGGTAACTCATTCGGAAAAACATCCTTAAATTATGACAATACTGGGTACTGATCTAATGAGGGTCCCTTCCTTTCATTCACTGCTTCCACTACATACAGTCGACACCCTTGTCCAAGCATCGCTTAACCTTCATAGTTGATATAAAGAGTAATGACACTTTTCTCCGTACACCCTGGATCTCTACTGGCCTTCCCTCATCGTCGACACAAAGCACCCTCTTTGCGAAACAATCTACCAAAGCTCGGTGAGATGCTAACCAATCCATTCCAATGATTAGGTCATATGCCCCCAGAGCAGTGACGTATACCTTTAATCTGGTAGTACACACTATTAGCGTCGGAAGTCACTCCTGGATTGCTTGCAAGAGCAAAGCCCGACACCCATCAGTTTAATGTCACAATTTGTTTATAAAGGGGTGATCGAATGGAGATAAAGACTCAAGGAGATATCACTCTAACTCAGGGACTGGGTCTAGTACATAAAGAAAAAAGGAGGTCTGGAATCCTAACTTCGGCCAGTGGGTTGATTAAAAGGTGAACAGGTGGAATACTTGGTAAGAAGGGAGAACAAACGAGTTTGGGCAACAGGCTTACAACATTTTGTAGAAGAAAGACTCTAAATGCAAGATCTTCTTGGTTCAGGGTCTCAAGAAACTGAAGGGGACTTGACTGGATCCTCCAATTCCAAGTCACTCAGCATCAGGAAAATCACTAGAACTGATTAGAAACATCATAACTGCTACAATGATCCTATCCAACATCATCCTATAATAGCCATAGCTCGACTGGATCCTCCAATTCCGAGCGGTTCTAACACAATGTAACAAAGATGTAAAAGAAATTGGCATTCATCAAGCAAGAAGTCTCAAGAGTTCATACATAACCAGAGTATCAGTGCTTCATTAAAGATTTACAACTGGGAGCTCTAGTCAACCATCGATAGATAGAAAAATGACGAAAATGCCTTCATATACTCAAAACAACAACAGCAACAGAACCGAGACGTTGCATTAAAATATTTGCATCTGCATGGCTTCTGACAGTCAACACCTGCAGTTTCTGAATGATCGTGCAACTTATGGTAGACGTAATCCCACTCCTGACAATTTCATGGGTGAATCGACGTGCCTTTAATTCATAGCCGGACTTTCTCATTATGGCGGAGGTGATGTCTAACCACCACCAATCGCCTCAATAACTGCTTCATTGGGATTGAGGATGACCTGACCAACTCGCCACCCTTGGGACGTGGAAGGTCTCCTGCGCTGCCACCTGGATGAGCTTGAACGACCTGATGTATATGCGTGGAGGCCAGCGTGAGAGATGGGGCGTACAATGGGAATGGTGGCTCCAGGATCATGAGGGCGATATAGGAAGTGATGAGGTATGAGAGTGGTTGAAGGGGAGGACACATGGAAGAAGGAAATAGGTGGAGGGAGCAGAAGAGGAGATATAATGGGCTTTCTTTTGGCGGGAGGCTGATGTGGAAAGGAGCGGGACACATGGCGTATGGTGAGTGGACGATGAGATGGGGGAAGGGACCACATGGAACAAAAGAGGGGATATGGACAGATGCCAGAGGATGAGGGAAGGCTAAGGGGAGAAAGTCTCCTCGCATGGCCAGGAGAGAAACATATGGCAAGGGGAGAGGATGGTATGAAAGATGACATGGTAGAAACGGGGGCCGTCGTTGGTTAAGAACAGAGCCGCTGAGAAGGATGGGGGCATCTGAGCGCCATTGATCCGGGCACGTTGATCTTGGCTGTTGGGAAGATGCATGCCCGATTCTGGACCCCCCCCCTCTGCTTAAAGGTAGAAGGGCGGAGGGGGTCCGAAATCGCCTCTCGCACCATTGATCTGGGCACTTCGATCTCGACCGTTGAAGAGGTGTGCCTCGGATTCCGGACCCCCCCCTCCCCTTAAAGGTAGAAAGACGGGGGGGCTCCAGAATCCGATGTGTGCCGTTGATCTGGGCACGTGAAATCCTGCCGTCCAGATTTTCTTGTCATTTACCACAGGCGCATTTGCATTCAGAACTTAGGACAATTGAGTTTTTACCCATTTCTTAGCATTCTACCCCCATAACCAGAAATATCGCTAACATTTCGCTCCATGGGGGATAGAGTCATCCCTGTGATTCTCTAAGAACACTTTTGCAGATTCAGTGCCTTGTTGTTGGGCTATGGAGTCATTTATTAAACTGAAATCAGAAAACAAAAACAATATTTACAAGGCACAAGAGCCGACTGTGGCTCAGAAAAAACATTTTTTCAAGAAATGCCCATTTACTGGGCCACTAAAAACTTCTTTGCCTTCCAAATCATGCAACCTGTAAGTGTTGTTTGGAAATGCTTCAAGGATCTTGAAAGGCCCAAACCAGAGGGCATCAAACTTACTTTGCTTGCCCCTGTCCTACCTGGGTGCATCCCATTTGAGCACCAGATCACCCTGCTCAAATTCTTTCTTCCTGCTCTTCCTATCGAAAGCCTACTTGATCTTCTGTTGATGATCGTAGGCCCTGTTCATGACCTACTCCCTGATCTACTGCACTTCCACTATCTGATGAATCCTTCTGACCATGTGGTCAGGCTCCCCTTCAAAGTCTTGGAGGAATTTCGCCACAGACAAGGCGAGTTGAGTAGGGAAAATGGCCTCTACTCCGTAAACGAGTTGGAAGGGAGAGATGCCCAGGGACCTCTTCATTGTGACCCGATCAGCCCATAGAGCGAATTTGAGCTTTGAATCCTAGGCCCTTTTATTATCTTCCAATAATTTCTTAATGAGCTTGACCAAGATTTTATTGGAAGACTCTACCAATCCATTCCCCTGAGGATAATATGGAGTAGAGTGAACTAGTGAAATCTCAAACTGTTCACAGAACTTGACCAGAGGCTCAGAATTGAAGGGGGTGGCGTTGTTAGTGACAATCCTGCTAGGGCAGCCAAATTTGGCTATGATGTCTTCCAGGAGGCTGATGATTACTTTGTGAGAAGTGCTCCTGGTAGGGACAGCCTCTATCCACTTGGTGAAATAATCTGTTGCACTGAGGATCCATCTGTGCTGGCCACTTGAGGGAGGATGAATCTCTCCAATGAAGTCCAATCCCCACTGCTGAAAGGGTGCTGAAACCACCACAGGCTTTAATGGCAGAGATTTGAGCTGCTGCTTTCCTGAGAACTTCTAGCATTTGATGCAAGCTCTGATTTCTCTGTAGACATCAGGGAACAAGATGGGCCAGTAGTATCCTGCCCGGAGGATCTTGTGAGTTGTGGTCTTCCAAAAATGATGACCCCCGCAAAGACCGCCATGGAAATCAAACATCACCTTCTGGGCTTCTTGCAGGTCCAGGCATCTTAAAAACACCCCTAGAGGGTCTTTCTAGTATAGGACTTGGTCAATGAGGCAATACCTGATAGCCTTGAGCTTTAAAGCTCTTGCCTTGTTTTTTTTTATTCCATCAGGAGGCCTCAATTCTTGCATAAAATACAAGATATCCTTGTACCAGGCGCATGCTGCTAGTGATAAGGCACTCTAGAAATGCGTGTTGGATGACTCAGCCTACCCATTGATGAAATTAATTCCCAAGGCTCTGCAATTGGATTCAGCCAACAACTTGGCTAAACCCTGTCCCTTGATCAACTTGGTGGGATTGATCTCCAGATCGAACTCTAGGATCTTGGCAATCCACTTACCTCTCCTTCTGTCTATGTCAGGCTGTATAAGAATGTCCTTCACGGAAGTTGAAGGGACATATGCAGTGATTTTTGAATGCAAGACATAGACTCTGAAAGCTTTGAGGGATTTCACCAAGGCATAAGCCTTCTTCTCCATGATCTCGTACCGGAGTTTTGCATCTCTCAATGCCTTGCTAAATAAGTAAATAGGTTTATCTCGCCCCTGATCGTTTTTCTGCAATAAGATTGTTGCTACTGTATCACAAGAAGCAAAAGAAAAAATCAGGAAATATTTAGAATAATCAGGACTGATTAGCATAGGTGCCTCAGTCAACACCTTCTTTATTTGGACAAAAGATTCCCTGGGTTCAGCAGTCCATTTTACTTCATTCCCCTTCCTGAGCATGGTTGTGATGTGTTTCACCAACTCAGCAAAATTTGAGACAAATCTCCTCAAAAAATTTATGTTCCCCCAAAAGGCCTGAACTTCCTTCTTAGATCTGGGAAGTGATAGGGTCTGAAGTGCTTCTACCCTGCGAGGGTCAATCTTTACTCCCTCTGCTGACACTATATGGCCTAATAGCTTCCCCTCCTTCATAGCAAACAAATATTTCTTGGGTTTTAAGGATAAGCCAAACCTCCGACACTTCAGGAAAACCTTCTTTAAGTGGCAACAATGCTCCTTATCTGTCCTGGAGAAGACTGTGATGTCATCCAAATAGATTACCACAAAATGGTCCTTCTCTCCGATGAAGTCTATGTCCATGGCCCGCTAGAATGTTGCTCATGCATTCATCAATCCGAAAGGAATTTTTTCATACATGAATGTGCCCCAAGGAGTGGTGAAGGTCATTTTTTCCCTATCTTCAGGCATGACTGATATCTGATTGTAACCCGAAAAGCCATCGATCATGGATATTCTGGATGCGCCAGTGACTTTCTGCAATATGTGTTCCATGTTTGGCAGGGGGTAATTGTCTTTCCTTGAGCTTCTGTTTAGGTTCTTGAAATCGACACAGAGTCTAATTTCCCCACTCTTCTTTCTTACCAGGACCAAATTGGCCACCCAATCGGAATATCTCAAGGGGACAATGATTTGGGAATCTAGCAGCTTCTTCACTTCTTTCTCCATGACAGGCAACAACATGGGATTTATCTGCCTCAGCTTCTTCTTGAATGGCTTAGCCTCTTCTTTCAGTGGGATCTTGTGCTCAATGAATGATATGTTATATGTCTTAAGGTCTTCATAGGTCCATGCAAACACATCAGCAAACTCCCTCAGCAACTCAGTATATTCAGCCCTCTGCTCCTCAGTCAAACTCCTTAACAATTTGACAAACTTAGGCTCCTCTGGTGTGCCAATGTTGCACTCAGCCGTGTCAGCATCATCACCTGAAACTCTGCCCTTTAAAGCCACATAATTCCCATCAAATAAACTTTCTAATGGGACCAGTCCCCTCGGAATGTGATTGCTAGGAAATTGAATAATGTCATGCTCTTCTATTTTACTTAGCAACTCACCCCCATCTAACCTTTCTTCAGAGACAGAATCTTGATCGATATGCAGCTCTGAAAACTCTTCCATAGTCTCCAAGAATTTCTTGATCTCAAGGTCATCCTCAAACACCTTCCAATGCTTGACATTGTCAGGTATAGAGGGCCTGTATTTTACTTCTATATCATACCTAAGCTTAGGCGACAGGGGTACTTTGAAATTGCTTGCTGATGTAGCCAAGGAATCTACCACTGCGTTCTCCTCTCTTGGGATGAAAGAAATGTTGAATGATAAGAAGAAACTGTCAATTAGGTCCCATACCTCATTCCTATAACTTCTGATTCAAGGATGCTTGGCCTGATAAGCACTTCTGATCTGTTGGACTACCAATTCTGCATCTCCGAACACTGCCACCTCCTGGATTCCCATTTCCCTTGCGGCTCTTAATCCTAGGATAAGAGCTTCATACTCAGCCACATTGTTGGTGGTTTCAAATTCCATTTTATACGACAGGGATATGGTATCCTGAGCAGGCGACACGAAAACCACCCCAGCTCCAGTGCCTTCTCGGGAACAGGCTCCATCAAAGAACATTTTCCAAATTGGGGTGACAGAGGGAGGAAATTCAAGGGAAAAAGTGGGTTGCTTTCTGAGTTTCAGAGGAGGCTCGGGGGCATGGGTGAGCTGCAGTAAACTAGAGCCTAAATCAGTGTCCAAGGCAAAAATGGGATGATTAGTGGGATTGGCTTTGTCATTGATTATGTAGGCCAGTTGGGCTTCTCTGTATAGTCTTCTGTGCTCTCCTCCAAATACTGGGATAGTAGCATATGTAAGGTCCATCTGCAAGGTTCCTCCCAGTATTTTTATCCAAGATCTCGATAATAACATACCGAACTTGGGGGGGACATCATCTACTACGATATCCATGACCACACTCTTCATGGGCAGTTGAAACAGGGTCACAACCAGGTCTTTAATAACTCCAAGACACTGAACTTTCCTAGAATCAAAAGAATAGAGGTCATGGTAGGCTCTGGTGACTTCTAGTCCTAACTCTTCCATGATAGTTTTGGGCATGAGGTTGTGAGAGGCCCCTGAATCCATAAGGAAATTATGCAACACTTTATCATGTATGTTCAGGGATGTGTAGAAGGGAGGGGATGAATCATCTCTATCTTCTACCATAGGACCTAGGACAACTACTGGCTTTTCATCTTGGAGGTTTATGGTGTCTGTGGGAGGGCACGAGGCTTCAGACTGTAAAATCTCAGATAAGTGTTTTTTAAATTCCCCATGTTTAATAAGCTCGGTGAGGGGCACAGGGATTCTGATCTTTTGAATTTCATGTTCGAAATTGAAAGAAGATATAGGCTTTGGGATTTCTCTTACTTCAGGAACATGATTATGGACAATGGGAGAGAGGGGTTGAACCTTCTTACCTCTGTGAGCATATGGTACTTCGTGAGTGGGTCTCTCTGTTCTAGTGGACTGCTCAGGAACATTAGGTGCTGTTGTCTTTTTGTCGGACCTCAGATTATACCTGCCTCGGCCGCCGCTAACCTTGTCTCCCTTGCTCAGTTCATTTAGTTGATTATCTATGAGAGACTCTTCATAAGCTATTTGAGTGAGATGAGGAAAAGGAGGAGTGTCTTCTAAGAAGTGGATTTTAGACTCAGGCTCGTCTGTTTCCCCTTCTTCCTCATCAACCACCAAATTGTTCTGGAAAGGGGCCTGAATTCTCTGGTCTTCTCTGTCTCTTCCCCTCTCTCAGTGTATAGTCGGGGGAGTGATGTTATTTGGCCTTCTGAAACCTCCTTTGTTTTCAGTGATCTGAGGGCCCTTGTACATTTTCTTCCTTTCCACCTTCATTCTTTCGATCTCTTCAGATAGAAACTTCATCATCTTGGTCAGTTCATCCACTTGAGGGTGGGGTAACGATGGGCCAGAAGTTGAGGCTTCGGATTTTCCCTTTCTTCTGTCTACGTCAGCTTTGTTCCTGAGTCTGTCAGCTGCTAATATGTTGGATTCCACTTCTACGGTCGCGTCTTGCATCTGAGCTAAGGAGGAGGCTCTTCTTTCTCTCAATAGCAGGAAAAAATCAGGGTCAAACGCACTAGCATAGGAAATTTGGGCAGAGGCTTCTGAGGGATTAATCTCTGCAAGAATCTTATTATACATTTTATTGAATCTTTTGGAGAAGTCAGAGACAAACTCTCCTTCCATTTTCTTCAGAGACCCAAAATCTGTCATGTAATATATGAAATCCTTTCTATCTCCCCACTGCTTCAGGAAAGCACTATCCAGGGCTTCAATTCCAGCAATAGATCCGGGGGCCAATCCTCTAAACCATTTCCTCACCTCGCCATCCAGGCTCTGGACAAAAACTCTCATCCAGACATCTTCATTTTCAATATTCAGGTTGTCTACATAACTATAGAAAGCAGCCAAGTGCTCTTCTGCAGTTATGTCCCCTTTTCCAGTGAACTTGGGCATATATTTCAAATAGTCTCCAGTAGGGAGAGGGTTCATAGGATGGGGCAGGATTAAGGGAGCATATCGGGCAGCAACTATGGCATCCATTCTATTCATAGGGGGATTAGCGCTAGCCATGGGAGTATTAGGTGGAGGAGAACTTGGAGGAGAAGGAGTTCGCGAAGGGGTTATTGGGAATGAGTCTCGAAGTGGAGTGGGAAACAAGAGGGGATTCAAGGAGAAGTCTAACGAGCTCAAGTCAGGAGGAGCCCCTCTTTGTGCAGGGGTGGGGAAATCTTCTATAGTCCTGGGTCTATGCCAAGGAACAAATTCAGAGGAGAGGGGAGTGACAAGAATTTCTCCCTCCAATCCTAGACCAGGAGGGGAAAACTCAGCAGGAACACTCCAAAAATTCAAGAAACGAGAAACCTCTGAAGGAGGTCTATCAAGAAACTGAGGAGGAGAAAAAGGAGTTCTCACAGAAGGCGATGGCTTATTACCTGTTTCGGCGATGGAAACTTCTTTTGAAGAGCTCTTTCCCTTCCTGCGCACTGCTTCTGAGTCAGCTTCCGGCGTAGCTAAAGGAAAGTGTGGATGAGACCGCATGTGTCTGCCTCTGAAATCCACAATTAAAACAACGGGTTTGCTCCAGTGGAGTTGTCACAATGGAGTCGCCAGGTGCACAGTACCAATCTTCAAGTTCTGATATCTGATGCACCTTCAGAATCTGCTGATCATTTTCGTTAAATCCCAGGGAAAATATTCAACTTCGTCCCCGGCAACGATGCCAAAAATGTTAGTGTCGGAAGTCACTCCTCGATTGCTTGCAAGAGGAGAGCCTGACACCCATCAGTTTAATGTCACGATTTGTTTATAAAGGGGTGATCGAATGGAGATAAAGACTCAAGGAGATATCACTCTAACTCAGGGACTGGGTCTGGTACATAAAGAACAAAGGAGGTCTGGAATCCTAACTTCGGCCAGTGGGTTGATTAAAAGGTGACCAGGTGGAAGACTTGGTAAGAAGGGTGAACAAACGACTTTGGGCAATAGGCTTACAACAGTTTGCAGAAGAAAGACTCTGAATGCAAGATCTTCTTGGTTCAGGGTCTCAAGAAACAGAAGGGGGCTTGATTGGATCCTCCAATTCCAAGTCCCTCAGCGTCAGGAAAATCACTAGAACTGATTAGAAACATCATAACTGCTACATTGATCCTATCCAACATCATCCTATAATAGCCGTATCTCGACTGGATCCTCCAATTCTGAGCGGTTCTAACACAGTGTAACAAAGATGTAAAAAAAACTGGCATTCATCAGGCAAGAAGTCTCAAGAGTTCATACTTAACCAGAGTATCAGTGCTTCATTAAAGATTTACAACCGGGAGCTCTGATCAACCATCGATAGATACAAAAATGGTGAAAATGCCTTCATATACTCAAAACAACAACAACAACAGAACCGAGACGTTGCATTAAAATCTTTGCATCTGCATGGCTTCTGACAGTCAACACCTGCAGTTTCTGAATGATCGTGCAACTTATGGCAAACGTAATCCCACTCCTGACAGTTTCATGGGTGAATCGATGTGCCTTTAATTCGTAGCTGGACTTTCCCATTATGGCGGAGGTGATGTCTAACCACCACCAACCACCTCAATAATTGATTCATTGGGATTGAGTACGGCCCGACCAACTCGGCACCCTTGGGATGTGGAAGGTCTCCTGTGTCACCACCTGGATGAGCTTGAACGGCCTGATGTATATGCGTGGAGGCCAGCACGAGGGATGGGGCATACAATGGGAATGGTGGCGCCAGGATCATGAGGGCGAGATAGGAAGTGATGAGGTATGAGAGCGGTTGAAGGGGAGGACACATGGCGGAAGGAAATAGGTGGAGGGAGAAGAAGAGGAGATATAATGGGCTTGCTTTTGGCGGGAGGCTAACGTGGAAAGGAGCGGGACATGTGGCGTATGGTGAGTGGACGATGAGATGGGGGAAGGGACCATATGGACCAAAAGAGGGGAGATGGACAGATGTCGAAGGATGAGGGAAGGCTAAGGGGAGAAAGCCTCCTCGCACGGCCAGGAGAGAAACAGATGGCAAGGGGAGAGGATGGTATGAAAGATGACATGGCAGAAAGGGGGGCCCTCGTTGGTTAAGAACAGAGCCACTGAGAAGGATGGGGGTGTCTGAGCGCCATTGATCCGGGCGTGTTGATCTTGTCCGTTGGGAAGATGCATGCCCAATTTTTGACCCCCCCCCCTCCGCTTAAAGGTAGACGGGTGGAGGGGGTCCGGAATCGCCTCTTGTGCCATTGATCTGGGCACTTCGATCTCGACCGTTGAAGAGGTGCACCCCAGATTCCGGACCCCCCCCCCTCCGCTTAAAGGTAGAAAGGCGGGGGGGCTCCGGAATCCGATGTGCACCACTGATCTGAGCGCGCAAAATCCTGTCGTTCATATTTGCTTGTCGTTTACCAGAGGCACATTTGCATTCAGAACTTAGGACAACTGGGTTTTTACCCATTTCTTAGAATTCTACCCCCATAACCAGAAATATCTCTCACACACACTCCCAAGTCTACTATGCAATTATCAACACTAGGTCCTACCGCTTTTTTTTTCCCTGAAGCCATATCGACTTGTTTAAAGTCATCGTGCTCGTAGGCTGCCAACCCACTCTTTTCTAATGCAGATGGTGAAATGAAACTATCTATAGCACTAGAATCAAATAAAATCTTAATGTTGATATGATTTAGCATACCTGATGACTCCACCACCGTGGATTGATGTTTGTCATGGTGATTATTAACCGTTGCGTAAATTTTGTGGTTGTTACATTCTCTTCCCATTGGGGCCTTTCCTTCTCTATGCGTGAATCCTGATTGTAACTCTGGGCAGTCACGCTGGTAATGGGGTCCTCCACATCCCCAACAGGTAACATGAGATTGAACCTACACACTGTTATGTGACTATCTCTGAAATGAGTTCCTTCCCCTGGAACCCCTGCCCCTACTAGTTGTTCCCTGAGATGGTCGTGGACCTGTCTACATCGTTGGCGATGAACGAGATGATGTGCTCGCTGCCATTGAAATCCCTATGGATACTGTCCTTGGCATGACTCTGTTACCATATGGAGGTGGCCTTCATCCCCCTCCCCTAGGAAATGTCCTAGGGGCCTTCCCTATGAATCCAAGATGATGCGGAAATGTCGGTCTTGTACCCCCGGTTAAGTTCATGTGTTCCTCCACATAACGTGCATTTTCCACAGCTTCTTCTACCGAAGACAGTTTCCACATTGTTTGCACTCTTTTCGTCGATGTGTGAGAAAAAAGTGAGTGCTTACATGCCTAGTTGGGCTCTGCTAGTCATGACAGCTGTGATGTAAAGGGTTAGAAAGAAACAACTAAACTATCAACAAGAATTAAACAAAAACTAAAA
>ML777606.1:83269-105732 GCA_009831015.1 Picea engelmannii | reverse complement strand
TTGTGCTAAAAATTTTCAGTATGTATATTTTTATTTATATTTATATCTGTGTAAAAAGAAATGTGCGCTTGGATTGTAGGTTAGGTGGAGCTGGAGCTGGCCCATATTTATATCTAATTAAGGGTTTCAGTGCCCCTGGACTTATTTCAATATATCAAAATATATATACTCTTTACAGATTATTTAGGGTTGTTTAATTTCTAGGTGGGTACAACTCCATTTCTAAATTTGGTAGGTGGGTAGGCCCTTGGCTTCAGGTTTTGAACCAAGGCTCTGATACCATGTGTAGAGACCCTACTTGATTAAATACAAAATTCAATTCAATTAACATATAATTGCTTTCTCATACGTAAATCATTCATTCACATCATAAGCATAAATATTCTGCAGAAATTAAAATCTATCTATAGCATGAAAATGACTCTGCAATTCATAATAAAATCCCTGTTTCTGATGCTAATTCCCGTTGATATGGCTATCCCTTCCCTGCTGCCTTGCCTAGCCTAATGCACTAACCAAATCTGCCCAAACCGACTAACCTCCCAGCTAGCTAGGAGCAGCCTGTCCGGTTCTCTAGCTCTAGGAAATCGAAAGGAATTTTGGCCCCCATGCCCAAAACCCCCAGCAAACCGGTGCCTCCTTCTTCTAATTCACCAAATACCCCAAAAAACCCAAACTCCTCACACCAGAGATCTCCGCAGAAAAATCTCCCCCAGAAAAATCCCCTCTCCTCAAAATGCTTCCTGCCCCCCAAAAAAATGCCCCTCCCGTCAGACTCTTCCCCATCATATCCTCCCTTCACCGACTCTCTTCCCCTTCATTAATTTCCTTATCCCTCCTTTAATATCTTATCCCTTTATTTATTATCTTATCCCCATATTTATTATCGTATCCCCTCCTTTTAATGTTTCTTATCCCCTTATTTAATGTTTCTTTCCCCCCCGTATACGTAAGTCTTTAATAAATTAAATTATTAACCCCTTTAACTTATTACCCATGTCATTGAATGTGATATGTAATCAATTAATTAATTAATTAATTAATCAAAAGTTATAAACAATTAATTAATAAATAAATATTTAATTAATATTATTAATGCTAATCATTATTTAATTAAAACCATATTAGGACAATTAATTATCAAATTAATTATAATTAATAATCCCTATCCATCTATTTAAGCAGGGTTGTTACAATAGCTGTGAACTGTGCTACAAAATATGCAATAACAACAATACCCAAAACTGCCTAGTTGTTCTGTTGTAGTGCGAGCTTCACTCCTCAGTCATATCATATGAACCCTTAGAAAAAAATCAATTCTCTCCTCATTCATCCACTAATAACACCCTCTAAACTGCTCTACCCAAAAACCCTTTATACATTTATACATAAAAATAGGGAAAATCCCATTACAAAAGTGGACAAAATGTCCCCAAAATCCTAACAATCTATAACCATTTTCTGACTATTGTGCACTGCTCTATCCAAAATCCTTTTGTCACATGCCTTGACTCCTTAAAGTCTTCTTCTTCGCACACTCTGGTCCATATTCTACTATATTTTTACTTCTTCTAGCACAAATCCCAAAAAATTAACCAAAATTCCTATCCAACAGGCCCCCAACACTCACTTGTGGCTCATCCTGAGCCACCCAAGACTTCTTCTAGTGTGCCATGAATGCGTCGAATTTTTCCTTGGCTATCATGATCTTTTCCTTGAACTCTAGTTCCTTCTGCAAAATTTGGTCCACTGTGTCTGCAGTGACGCGATCCTACATCTTCTCAACACCTTCCTCACCTTCCTATTTGATGATTCGTTGATTTACTACTAAGGTCATTATTGTGATGTATGCTTCCTCCTGTAATACTTTTATCTGATTTGCATGAACCTGCTACTTCACCATGAGCTGATTCACTTCTTAATACAACTTTTGGTTCTCATTCATCAAAATTACCACCTTTGTTGGCGGTAATGTGCCCATCACTACTTGTAATTTCTGCACCTTTTCCTACACAATTTCGATCTTCCGATTCATTTCTGGTTTCTCCTTATCCTCACTGATTTGTTCCCAAATTCACATGGTCTCTGTTTATATTTTATCACACTCTACTTCTAGAGTATTTATATTTTTCACCTTTATTCTCATGATTTTCTTCCTCGTCTTTCTCTATTCAAGTGGGGTGCTTGGTGTCACACACATTTCCAGATCAAAGATTTGTGTGTGGAAGCCCTGAATGGGTTCAATTATCTTCATGAATTGATATTATACCAAGGCCTTATTCTATGTATGCACCTCTATGATTTATTGATATACTTTCTCGAATTCTTGTTGCATTCATTCTACCTTCTGTGTGGCTTTGTCATGCTCCTTTTTCACTTTGTTGTACTCCGCTTTTAATGCAACAATTTCTTCCATAACCTTCACTACTTCACTGGATTCCTTCTTTGTGCACATTCAACTCTTGTGTTTCACTCATCTGTAATTCATGCAACACATCCATAGGTAGTTGTATAGCATTAAGTCAATGTGACCTAATTCCCTATAATTTTCTTGCATTTTTGTCGAGGGGAACTCAACTACCCCTGTTTCTAGATTAATCAATATACGTTATCCTACGATTGCGAAGGACTGGGCGATTGTTGGCCCTTATTCTCCAGTCTTGATATTTCTTGTTGTTGGTTCCTCCTTCGTCTGTTTCCCTGATGCGATGTTTTTTGCTTCTAATAATTGTCCCAATTCTTCCATCTGTTCCCACATGCATATGTTCATCTCTTCTTATTGTTTTGTTATGCGCTGGAACTCATCACCAATGACTTCTTTTACCTAGTTTCCTATCTTATCCAAATCATCCTCTATAAAATCTTGGACAACCACTTCCTTAACATCTTTTTTCTTCAATCATTGTTGTCTGAGTCTCCTTGTATGTGACTCTTTTCTATTTTTGTCAATGCACAGTGTTGTCTATGGTGTTGTTTCTTATGGGCCTTTTCCTCTATATTGTTTGTATCCTTCTTCTTCCTCCTCATAGACCTCATATATTTCCATTTGTTACTTCTCTGATGGCCTCGATGGCATTGTCTCCGCTAGTGGAATCTTCCACTCATTGTCCCAATCAACCATAACATTTCCCATATCCTCTTCGGTTAACTTGTATTGTGTTGGAAACCACGGTTGATCTGGGTCCTTCTTTGTTTGAATGTACATGTGGTGACGCTTTTCCTTAAAACATGCCACTTCCTTGTCTTCCTTTACCACCTATGGTGGTATGCACAGTGTCCTTTCTATGATGTCCCTGATAGTTTCCTTGTAAATATAGAATGTCACATTACTATCCATTTTTTGCACCTTATGTGTCATGTACCAAAGGTTTTGATACCACGTGGCTAAGAAAGGATTCTCTGTGACTCCCAAAATATGACATTCATATGGCTCCCTCCAGGATTATAGCACTATCAAAATCAATAACCAAGAGTAGTGGAATTATGTCCCATTTTCCTGTTCTTCCTTGTAGTCAATAAAAAATTGATTTAACAAAAACATTTCCCAGATCATCTAGACACCCTCGACACATCATTCTGTTGTCGCTATGAAATCTACTAGCACTTAATATTTTCTACACTTCCTTAATATCTTACTAGCTAAGGATTTCATCACAAACCTTACCATTGGGTCGCATATGATAGCGACGTCCAAACCACGTTGTCCACGAAATGTATGGAATTTTTCTTCCATGCTCTTAGTGAGATATTTCTAATTATTCTTATCAAAAACAAATGATGCGAGGTCCTGCCTCTATGAAAGAAGACCTGTAATGAGCACTATTAAATCAATGTCAATGAAAACTGTCATGTCAAGCCCCATGTATCCCTATGCACACAACTTAGCAGAATGTTTACACATGCGTTGATCTCCTGGATCCATCCAAAATGCGGTATATCAAATAGGATTAGAAGATAGGTTGCAACCCCCTATCCCATGCTTGCATCTCGATGACTATAATATGAGTCTCATCACTGATGAACTTCTTTAGGAACTTGTTGGGTACTAGTTCTGGGAACTTATTTTCATTGGTGATGTCATGTTTTTCATATTTTAGCGCTAGTATTAGCCCTAACATATCCCCCTCCACCATGACTCCCTCTGGAATCAGTGGCTCCACTAATGGGTACTTGGCATCCTTCTGTAAATGGACTTGTTCCATTGATGGCTTCATATAATCCCTGGGGAATCTTTCTACTGAGGATGAGGCCTCTTGTGTCTCTTCTACTACCAATAACGTTGTTGGTTGACCATGCGGCTTCTTCGGTACTAACAATGACACTCCTACTACTTTTGGTGGTGCCATCTTCTTCTACGACATTGGTTTCAACTTCCAATTGGTTTTGGAACTCTGTTATAAACTTTGGCTCTATAAATTTGGCTCTCGTATCTGTAACTTCGAATCTCTATGAAAACTCTAACTGACAATAAACTTCCCTTTGACATGGATATCTCTTCCTTGGTGAAGCCAGCCGATGGTGTAGGGCTACAAGTGTAGTGTCATTGGTAGGTCTAGCCACTTGACAACCTTTTTTGAAATCAGGTCCTTCTGACTACCACTATCGACAATGAAATGAAGCACAACCCCCTTTACCCACATCTGCGAGTGAAAGAGGCGTTCCCCTTCCCTTGGTTCTTCTATTTCACTTGGACAGACTTTGGTCATAGTGATAGTGGCACTGGGTTCAACAACTATAATTCTCTTCCCTCCTTCAGGATTTGATCCATAATCAGAATCGCCCACTGACTCAGAATTCTTTAGTTCGGCCACAAGTGACTGCTTGGAGTGACATTCTTCGGTGTTGTGCCAAGGGGATTTATGGTAATCACACCATTTTCCCATGTCCTTAATCATCTTCTCATTTAACTTCTTTTGTTGCGGCTTGGACTGGTTATCCTGAGGGAAACCATCTCGACTTACTCCCTTTCTATGTGGGTTTGGGACACCTTTTCCCTACTTTGGCTGTAAGGGGTTTGTAGATCCAAACTCTCACCTTTTCTGCTTAAATTTATGCTCGATCTTGTAGTGTATCTATAATCCATGCCCAATGAGGCGATGTCTAGAAAATCCATTTCTATTTGAATTTATCTATGCAAACAACCACGATATTTGAGCATCGGATGATGGTCAAAGTCTTTGATTCCCAATTTGGTGCATAGGGTATGGAAAATATTGGTGAAATATGGTACTATCTGGTCCCTTTCTTAATGTAGGTTCATCCATCTGGTGTACTGGTCCTTGTAGCTTCCAACAGGGTAGTATTGTTCTTTAATGACATCCCAAAAGGAATCCCATGTAGGGGACACCACAAACATTAAAGATTCCTCTACGACCCTTTTCTCAAAGTAAGTATCCCACCAATATTTAACATGGGGAATGGCCTCGAGGAGTGCAAAAGTGATATTTTCCCTGTCGGAAAAGTTGTGGACCAAAAAATACCCTTCGAGCATATTCAACCATTTATCTACAACATTTGCATCTATCAGTCCTTCAAATAATGGAATATCAAAATTTACCTGTACCTTGAAGGGGGTTGCATGGCTTCTTGATGAAGATGCTTCTCCTGTGGGAAATTGTCGAAGGATCTGTGCAAAGTTGTCCATCATTTCATGCCTTTGTCTTGCAAGGGTTTCCTTGAGCAACATTTTGATAGGATCTCTTTCTCCATCATATTTATTTTCATCCCCCATGGGTTGTTGTCAGTCTCAACGTGACTGATCTTGCAATGGCTTCATTGGTTTGAGTCCCAACTTCTTGTACCCTGATCTTGTTGGGGACATGCACAAAGAAAAATAAATTAATAGAAGACCACTTTGGTAGAATTGATCCAAATTTAGGAGTGGAACGAACTTATTAACAAACTGAATACAATAAACATATAGATATGAAGAATAACATAGATATGTAGTGAACCATATCTTCTATTGAATAATGAAATAGGATGAAATTGTAAAACTGCAGAACTAAAACATGTGCTCAAATGGTGGTAGCTATCTCTGAGAAGATATGTGGCTGCTACATGCATTCATCTGAGAAGAATGAATTACAATGAGTCTCTAGAGGCCTTTTTTATATTACTCATGAATTCCCAAACCCTAGACATCCAAAAACCTAACCCTAGGAGGTGAAATGTCAAAATTCATGTGGGCACCTATGGGTAAGTTGGTACCCCAACTTCCAACGGTCACACCTTTGGCATACGACCTCTATTTAGGTGTGTGATAGCCTATTGGAAAGGTCTTTCAAATAACTACATATTATGCCATAAAATTTGACTCTATCTATATTTTGACTGTGGCGAGCCAAAAGAACATTGTTTAGGCCTCCAAAACGGCCTTGCGAGTACAACAAGATGTGATGACATGAAAACATACAAAATAAGATATTTGGATTAGGTGAGAGGCCACAAATATCCACCTAGAAGATGTGTAGGGATTCAAACAACCCCAAAATTTTAGAACCCATAATTAAAAATAAGTACAGAAGAATGCGCTAAACTAAAAACAGACAAGAGGAACCAGTTGGAATTGGTGAGTGGCCATCAATAGCCAATTGAATCAGAGAATGACACATGCCACCCCCTAGTGAGGACACATGGCACCCTTGGCCCTATCCATGTATCATCCTTTGGTTCGTTCCCTCCTAGTCAATGTGGTTCGTTCCCTCCTAGTCAATGTGGTTGGTGATGTGTCTGGGACTCCGGGAGTCTAGATAACTTCGGGAGTTTGGAAGATTGGGGCATAGTATAGAAAATGGATGTTCAATGTCAATTGTCGATCATCGAATGTCGAACGTTCAATGACGATCGTCAATTTTTGAAAACTGAAACGTTCAACATCGATCATTGATCACCAAACGTTGAACGTTCAATGACGATCGTTGATTGTTGAAACACCGAAAACATAGGATGTCGGTTACCGATTGTCGAATGTCAAAAAATGGGCATTCAATGCAAAATGTCGAACGTCGATCACCGAAGGGACAAGGACACGCGAAAATATTTTGAGACTTCGGGGAGTCATAAAATTGGGTGTTCAGCGTCAAACGCTAAAGACCCCAACTAATAACGCCCAGGTAACTTCAGGAGGAAATAACTTGCAGACCAGAGCTCATATTTTAGTGCGGTGGCAACCGTCAAAAATCTCATGGGGAGTAGTAGCTAATGGAAATCCTTGAATAAGGATTTGAGAGAGTTAGTAAGAACAAAATTTTTGATTCACCATCCCTAGAACATGTAGTTAGGGGTTGGGTGTGCTACAAGATAAATTCTCTTGAGGAGAACTTCTCTCACTAGCCCAAGCAACCTCCCATGGTAGAAGAAAAGAGAGATGAAAAAGTAGGAGATACTTTCAATATTTTTCTTGAGGAAGCCCTCGTACGATAGAGAAACGATATGAGGGAAACCTTTGCTCATATCCTTTGAAAACTTTCGATGGCAATGGATGAGGAATCTTCGACATGAGGCCATTTTTCAAGTGCAACAACCTTCAAGGTACAAGTCAATTTTGATATTCCCTTATTTGAATGCTAGATAGATGTAGATGCTATAGAAAAATGGTTCAATATTCTAGAAGTTTATTACTCTATCCAAAAAAAAATTGACAGTGAAAAGATCACCTTCGCGCTCCTTAAATCCCTTCCCCATGTCAAATATTGGTGGGAAGATTACTGGGAGAGGTACACCGTAGATGAATCTACGCTATTTAGGAGAGAGCCCACTTGGGTGGCCTTTGTAGAGGCCATAAAGGAGGATTTATATTTTTTCGAAAACTATGATGACCAATACATGAGATGGGCAACTCTACGTCAGAAAAGAGACCAGACATTGTCAGAGTACACCAACATATTTCATACCTTGCGCTCAAAGATGGGTATCAAGGACTCTAAGAGACACCTAGTTTTGAAGTACCGCAGTGGTCTACACAGGTATATCCAAAAAAATATGGATTTCTTAGACATATCCTCACTAGGATCTTCTTATCAATATGTAGCCAAAATTGAATAGAAATTATCACAATAGAGTAAGTGGGAGAAGCATGGAAAAGAAAAATCTAACTCACATAATGAAGGACAGAGAAAGGAATGCCAACCTCAAGAGAGCTAGTCCCATATGTAGGAAAATAAGGGTAATGGGAAGTATAAGAAAGACACTGGAAAGTGGTGTGAGTTCCACAATATTCGTTGGCACAACACTGATGAATTTTACTCAATACAATCATTGGTGTCCTAGATAAAAGACAAAGAGTTGGAACCAGACTTAGAATCTAATTCAGAAAATAATAAAATTAGAGAGATTATTGATGTAGAACCTATTACTACTATCGCAACTACAACAATCCAACTAGAAGAGGATACCGAGGAGGTGGAGCGACTCTTCCATTCACAAATGAGGGTAAAAGGGACCCCACTGCATTTTGTTGTTGATAGCGGAAGCTAAAATAACATCATCTCAGTAGAGGTTGTCAAGCACTTGTATTTTCCAAGAACACCACACCTACAACCATACAACATCGGGTGGCTTCCCTAGGGTCAAGATATTCATATCAGCCAACGGTGTCGCTTGTCCTACGACATCAAGCCCTTCAAGGATGAGGCATTGTGTGATGTTTCCCCACTGGAAGTCTTTGATCTTCTAGTAGGCTAGCCATATATGTGGAGGTGTCATGTTATTTATGAGTCTTGACCCCGTAGCATCATTGTTACTCTGGGGGGTCAGCTATACAATATACTAGAGGTAGTTCTGACTATTGTCCCACCAAAACAATGCCACGAAGTAATATCTCATACTGCAAAGTTTATCCTCTTCACAATCCAATCAGAAGGTGAACAAAAGGACACTACAACCACTGCAGCCTCAACCCAATATGTTTCTATCCAGTAGAAGTAGATCGACAAGATTGTAGAAGAGTACCAAGATGTTCTTGCTACACCTATGGGGGTGCCTCCACACTGCCCACTCAAGAAAGGTTATAACAGAACCCTTCATACCCTTCATGTTGCATCTTCACTGACAAAATCCTCCCACACTTAAGTGTATCATGCAACTAGATTGGTTTAACAGATCCAACCCCTCCAACAATAGGTTCATGACAACCTTCAATAAGCTAAGCATGACAACTTCTTCAACAAGGAAACCAGTGCACCAAGATTTATATTTAGCATAAGTCTCCCCATATCCCATGGGAACTTGTCACAATGGAGACCATTGCTTCCTAAATGGGGAGGAATGATCCAGATGGATCTCGATGGCCGTCCACTTTTTCCACTAAATCACCATTTTGAGCCTGTGGTTTTGATAAACCATGATATTCACCCTTTTGATGTGGAATGAAATGTAATGTCATCTTCATTTGTTAATTACAGACATCATGTAATGATTTCCTAGTGGTCTTATGTACATTCCTACAAAATAGTATTAATTCATCGGATCCCATTAGAATGTCGTAGTTAAGTGCACTTAGGCTAGAGTAGTACTGGGATGGGTGACTGTTTGGGAAGTCCTAGTGTTTTACATGCCTATGGAATTTTATAAACTTAGTCCAATTTATCTCACATGCATCATGGGAATTGTTCTCCTCTCACTCTTTCATATATAATTGAGGTGAAGGAGGCCCTTTAAGCATGAAATGGAGTGTGATGTAAAGCTTGTTGCGAATGAATCATATCCAATATCTCTTTCTTTTAAAAGATAAGCTACCCCATTCTACCAGTTTTTGTTCTACAATGTTTTTCTCTCTATTGTTCATTAATAGAAGTTTGGTTTCACTTTATTTATGTGTTATCCACATTATATTTATGTATTTCCTTATTATATATCGTTTATATTTTTGTCTTCATGTCTTTCTCAAAATAATATGGATCATCCATATGCCAGGCATCCAGGATATCATAAGATAATTGCAGCAGTAAGAAGCCAATATGTTTTTCCAAGAATGAAGAAAGAAGTGGCTAATTACATATCCCGATGTCTAGAATGCCAAAAAGTAAAGGCAAAACATAGACACCCATTAGGTTTGCTACAACCATTGCCCATTCCATAATGGAAGTAGGAAGTTGTCACGGTTGAATTTATTACTAAAGCTGCCCATAACAGTGAAGCAATATGATTCCATCATGGTGGTGGTGGAAATATTGACTAAAGAAACACATTTTATTCTAGTAAATACTACACATAAGACAAAAAATATTGCATATATCTACATGAAAGAAGTTGCTAGGCTACATGTGGTTCCTAAGGAAATAGTTTTAGACATATATCCAAAGCTTACTTCCAATATTTGGAAGGGTTTGTTCAAGGGCTTTGGGATAAATTTAAATCTTAGTAAAACATATCATCTAGAGTCAGATGGAAAAACATATAGGACTAACATAATAATTGACGACATGCTTAGAATGTATGTGATGGATCCACCATCAAAGTGGGAAGATTATATTCATTTAGTTGAATTTTCCTACAACAATGGGTATCAGGCCTCACTGAAAATGAGTCCATTTGAGGAATTGTATGGAAGAAAATGTAACACACCAATGGTTAGGACAATCCAACAGACATAACAGTTGTTGGGCTAGAATTGTTAAAGGAAAAGGAATAGAATATGTAAAAGATAAAACCGATTTTAAAATATACCCAAGATAGGCATAAATTTATGCAGATAGGAACACATTTTTCAGATATTTTAAAGTGGGATAACATGTGTTCTTAAAAGTAAAGGAAAAGAGAAGTTTTCTAAAATTAAGAAGTTTCCCGAAGTTGGCAACAAGTTATTGTGGGAATTTTGAAATATTAGAAAAGATACGTCCAATTACATACATGTTAGCATTTTTTGCATCCATGAGAGTGCATAATGTATTTAATGTGTCATTGTTAAAGAAACATGTTCCTAATCCTAGCCACATAATTGATTGGAATGTGATCCAAGTGGAGCACGAAGGGGATTTCCGGGTGGAACCAGTACACATCCTGGACCAGAAAGTCAAGGTGATAAGAAACAAAGAGATAGGGTTGGTTAACATTTAATGGAATTGTTACGTTCCTGAAGATGCTACATGGGAGCATGAAGAAAAAATTTGGGCATAACACCCGTAAAATTTTTACAGTTTTGGAGAAAACATAATGCAAGACTCCATTTTTGAGCAGCTAAAATTATGAAACCACATATCAGATTCTTGGCCAACTACACTGGGGACCTTGATAAAATAATGGCTCATTCATTGGGTTAAAATTGATAAATGAATGGTACATCCCTTGGGTTATCCGTGCTAAATGAATGGTGCATTCCTTGGGTCAGCTAGTTGAGAGGAACATGAGATTATGTTTCGAGCTGTTGTTGGAGTTGTTAAATTGCATAATTTTATTTCTAAGTATTGAGATGTAAATTTTCATATATGTATATAGACATAGAGTGCACTGAGGATGGCACACAATTGTAGGGGAGGGGGAATGTAACATCCCCACTATAATCCCCAATTTAATTAATTCTTATGTATATATAATATGTGGCTACGACCAAGCGATGTAATATGTGAATTGTATTTGTATGTTTTAATAATAAACGTGATGTCGGCTGCTAAGGGGACATGGACAAGAGATGGGGGAGGAATTAATACACGAGAGAGGGTGGTGTATAGGATAATGGCCAAGAGGGGTCCAAGCGGGAAATACCCATGTATATTAATTTAATCCATTTTCCTAAAATTGTTATTTGTATATGAACCTTCCCATTTCTGATTGAGTGTTCCCAAAGCCAATCATTGAATACATGTAAGAGGGTGGTTGTGAGTGGTCACATCCAAAAGTTATTGGGCACATGGGGGTTGAGTAAAATCATATTGGGGAAGAGTGTGAGTCAATAAAGGCATGCCAAAGAGAGGAAATTCATATGGTTAGGAGAGGATATTTTACAGATGGGGTTTTGGTGCATGAGAGAAAGTAGAGAGTGAGAAATATAGCTGGAAGAAACTGATGTAGCCATGGAGAGTGAATTCTATAGCATGTTGGAGTGTAATTGGAGTAAATTGGAACTAGAAAACTGAAGAGACAGCTTGTCAGGCCTAAAGAGTGAACTCCTGTGTGAGTTTCACTAAAACAACAAGTGTTTGTTGTTGATCTGCTGATAGTTTTCCTAGCAATAGTTTCTCCTGAGTTACCAACTGAGATATTCCTAGCTTCATGTGCCAGAGAAACCCTGATAAAATAATGGCACATTCCTTGGGTTAATTATGATAAATGGATGGTACATCCCCTTGGTTATCCCTGATAAGCAAATGGTACATTCGTTGGGTTGGAAAAGTCAAGAGGAAGAGAGATGGTGGAAAACCAGGATAGTTGTAGGAGAATATCAGTTGGGTTGAGATTTTTATGAGCTGTGAGTGGAATGTGAGAGACCACCCTCTTTTGTGGATTGGTAGCCTCATATCAAGGGTGAATGGATGTTGATATTTGGAATAGCCAATTTATGGCTAGGTAGTACATCCATGCCAAGCATCTGGTTGCATAACTATTGTGAAAAGATAAGTGTTTTATCTTTTTGTTATGTTAAATTATGTGTTTAATTGTTGTGCATGGACTTTGTGTATTTGGAAGTGATTTATATGTTGTTGTAATGATTTGTTTAGCTGCATTTCATGTTGATTGTTAGCATGTGGTGTATGCATCTATTTTATGGTTGTAGACAGTAGATAAATCTATTTTAATTTGTATATGTAAGCTATAGGAAATTGGATAACAGTAAAATAGTTAATTTAGTTAGCAAAAATTTCTTTTTTATATATATTCTACACTGTAGTGTCCCTCGGTTGGGCTAGGGGACATTATAGTTCTCCACGGTGGAATGGTATTCTCTAAACCTAGTGTGGCATCTCGATCATTTTCCATGGATTTCTATCCATGTACCCATATTCTTTTCCAAAATATGTCAGCATAGTGTTGAGGAAAAGATATGAAATGATCTTACTCAATCATTTTCAGATCTTACTTGGCTAAATCGAGATAGACAAGAATATCACCCTATGTTTATAGCCATCAAAAATTGTTTCCTAATCCACAAGTATTGATTACAAGTGCTTAGGATGATTTTCTTACAAATACAAGTTTGTTAAAAAAATTCAATGTTTATGTAATTTTATGAATATAACAGATGTGGAAATAAATGCAGAGACAGAAGTAAAAAAAACCAATTCAATAATTAACACAGATGAGACATAAAGAAATTATTTATTCCATTCCAATTTATCAAAAGACTTGTTCTCTTTACAAAATTCCTTGGGGAAGTTTGGACCAAAGTCAAACTTAGATGTCCCTGATGAAAACCATACGAAAGTACTTCTGATAGAAGTAAAAAAACTAAACTTTAAAAGCTGGATCAACTTTCCACAGATTGATGCCCACTCGACTTTGCACAATATCCTTTATCAGTCATGAAATTTAATTCACAAACAGACAATTCTACACAGACTAACAAAGATAGATCAACACCTCTGAAAAACAAGTGTCTGAATGATGAAATTCAACCCTGAATCTTTCTGTCTACAATAGGACCCTACTATCATAAAAGAGAATTAGGATTTCAATAAATCAAAGAATGAATGAAAACTGAATTGTCCCAATGAAACTCAAAGATCAAACCTTAGTATGCTTCTCCTTCTATTTTCCCTTGTTGCTCCTTTTACTTTTTCCTTTAAGCAATCCGAATTAGTTGAATCAGTTAAAATAACTTTTTAGTTAAGTTAACTAAAACTCAACCAACTTTTTAGTTAAGGGGGAAAAGTAATAAAATCATAATAATGGTTTTTAATAAATAATAACTAGTAAGTGGGACCCCTTGTGACTCCCTTTAGTTTTTTAAAAGCATAACAAAACTAGTTAATCAATCAAACACAACCCTCCTTGTGGCTCCCATCATCACTCTCATAATTTGACAATTTATATCAATCATAATTAAAATTATATCCAAACATAGTGTGATGTCAAAAAATTTTAGAAGTCAATTGTTCTCAACAATCAATAAATAAAACACTTAAAACCCATATTTTCCACTCTGGGAGGCAATCTTCCCCTTGTTTCTACTATCACCCTTTGATTTATCTGAATTTTCCTTAGGTTGTGTGAGCCTTTAGGCCTAATCTCACTGATAACATGAGAGAAATAATCTCTCAAATGCATGTGGGAGGACACGAATTTGGCAAAGTCATTTGAGGGAGAGGAGGAGGAAGAAATGACTTTTCCTTTATCAGGAGCATGGTGGACCTCGATTTTTAACCTTTTGTTTGCATGGGAAGACTGTACTGGTGAGTGGGAAGGGGAAACTTGGACAATTTGATTAACAGGTGGAGGAGTAGGTAGAGACAAGTTAAGCCAACGACGATGCTGGAAGACTGTCGGATGGACAATCTCTTGCCATTCGTCGTTTTCAGGGACTTCTGGTTGTAATGAGACATGAGGGGGCACTAGAATACTAGGGACATGTGGGGCTTGGAAGGGAGGCTTTTCTAGCCTAGGTTGGACCACTCCTTGTCCAACCCAGTTAAAAAATCTAGCTTGAAATAGCTAGCTCAACTCTTGCAAGTCTACATCAAAATGTATATAAAACCTTGGTGTTCTAGGGCCCCTGTTCCAATTTCCCCTTCTTATGTTACCCCAACCATGGCTACCTCTTTTGAAAAATCTCATTCATGTATGCATTATTGATTAACAACTAGTTTCTTCAACAACCATACATGACATCTCTTTTAAATATGAAACAAATTTTGGCTCAGCAATACATCAGACTCATGCAATCCAATCCATACAAATCGTTTAAGACTTTTTAATGAGAAGGGTGTGAATAAGGGTTCTAGGATACGTGAGGGATTGTAATGAGCGAAAAACTATTAAAATGAAGGGGGGTATATCATGATTACTACTCAACAAATAATCAAACAATCATCGGTAATGTAAATCAAAAGAATATATCACTATAACTCATCCATGTGTCATCCTTTAACTGTTATAATACATAATTTAACTTAAATATAATTTAATTTTAAGAACAAGGAGTGGATAGTGAATATAGGAAGGTGAGGTGACATGTAATGTGCGAAAAGTGAGAGAATGGTAGGGAAAAAACGAATGTTGTTCATAAAAAAAATCATTTAATCCATAAAAACAACTATGTATTTAATGCAAAATATACAATACCAATTAAAAAATTACCGTGTGTCAAAATTGTTCACTGTCCCACATTCCATTTATTCAAACATCTCAATTAACATAGTCTATAATCTTACAAGTAATCTCTATGACTTTCAACAGTCCTGTTAAAAGAATATTTGGTCTCTTTTATTTCCTTTCCTTTCATTTAAAACAAAATCAAAAGAAACACACAACCACATTGATCCAACTCTATCCATCATATATCACTATAAAATATTAAACATTGTCCATATTTTGCAATTGCCCAAATAAAACATATACATAGGTCTCTTTTCCAAATTGAACAAACTTTTAAAATTTCCCGATTTCATGCCCTTTTCATTCTATTAACCAATACAACTTGAAATGAAAACACAATATAAAACTTCGAGCTTCATCATTGAGGATGCAATTAAATAAAACATGCACAATGCCTCCATAATAGATACACAGTGAGACAACGAAATCATAGTCATCAATTTCCACAATTTTCCATGATCCCGATCAGGACTAATGAAACACACATCATACACCAACTAGAAATTGGTACCATGCTATAAGAATACAACAATCGAAAGAATAACAAGAAGAGACAACCATTGACTGTACATTATCATTGATTCCCAATCAACCAATTTAATCAAATGAAAATAAGCTAGGTTGTGATGCAACTGTCATAACGAAAAAGAGGCAACCCCTTGACTGTATATCATTCCGCATCCCCGATCACAACTTTCCAATCAAGTCAATCAAACAAATACGATATGGTACTCAAAACAACTGTCATGACCACTCAACCAATTTATGATAATCAAAATATTATTGTCAAGAGTAAGAACAATTGGGGATGATTAAAATTGGGCTCTATAAACACGGATACAAATAAACAATCAAGACTTTTCTTGGTCATCAATATCACAGAGGGACTAGAGGCCCTCAAAATGTATCAACCAATAGGTAAAGACCCTTCAATACAAGCCTAATAGAACCACAAGATTCCTTATAACTCCCAGTCTGTGAAATGGCGCAACAGTTCAATGACGGGTAAGGTAGGACGAGGATGCAAAGGAGAAGTGAATATCTACTGGATAGTGACAGGACCCCAAAGCACACAGAGGTATGACCTCCGTGCATTTCTTATGAGCCAAACCAATTTATAACAATTTCAGTGGGAATGCAGACCCGAGGAAAACTTTATATCACCAACAACCATAAAGCATACATCTTGGTATAATGGCCACCCTATAACCAACTTCTAAGATACGTTGATGCCAGTACCACAAAAATAAGTCCATGACTAGGTGAATAACCCACGACCATGACTCTGGAAAAGACACAACTACCAAAAGGAAGTTTGAAAACAACACAACAACCACATAGTAGCCCACATATGACTGGACAGGGTTACTCTTACAACTATGAGGAAGCGACCAACAAGGATAAACAGAGTGAAAGCCTCCAAAACATAGAGCGATAATACCCATGTACACTTAAAATAATAGAGATCCATCATGGTTTTCACCACACAGAACAAACAGTGAATGCATAACTCAACCAACCAATTCCTTTACCTACAAAATAAATAAGCACACAATCATTCCAGAGAGAAGACCCACACATTTACATAGTTTCCAATCTCAGGAAAACACCAACCAACGCATCATTAAGCCATATTTCATTCATACACAGAGATAAATTCATGGATGTGTGAAAATAACCATACCTGTAACCAATAGCTTTAAAAAGAGCGAGTTGGCCTAGAACTTCCTTCCCTGGCTTGAATCTTGGAGCTTAACCACCAACAAAATGAAATGCAACAATAACCATACTAGGGTGACTACCCGATGGGTGAAGTATGGAGTTACGTGCATTTACTGCACATCTCTTCCATCTTCCTCTTCATTCAATTTCGAAGTACACGAAAACCAACAAGCACTAATACCATTAATCATGCCATTAATTCCAAACCATTGAAACTTGTGACCCCATTTCTTGCCAAATGCGCCACCCATAATTTATATTAACCATTACCAACTTCCATACCATACCATATATAAAATGCGCCCAATATAAACCCAATACAATTCACATAGCCACTAACCATTAATAGTTAGGATTAATACTAACTTTTTTTCATTTATTTGCACATAACTTCTAACATAACATAGTATATGCCCTTTGTTTGGATTTCTTTGTAAGTTTCTTTCCATTTCTTTTGTTTTATGTTTTTACTAACATATGTCTTGTGCAGGTGTAGCCAGGTGATAAATGTGGTGGCGTGATCAAATATAACAACTGTAAATATACACCAATCATAACATGAAATTAAATATTTGAATAATAGAACATCCCATAATTGCATCATCCACCTGTCATCGTGTCAGAACAAAACGAAGACTACATCATCAACCATATAAAACCCTGTAAGAAGAATCGAAAAAACAACATAAAATGTGTGATATGACTATCTCCAAGGTTCTAGTCTACAAGGGGGTCCCACCTACTAGTATTATATCTTATTAGTATATTTAAAGTAATAGGCTTTAGCAATACTTTGCAAGCGAAATTCCTCGTTGCGATTTTTATCGTCGACAAACTGGCGACTCCACAAGGAAATCTATTTCGAACAAATTTAGAACTCAGAATGTATGGTTTCGCAGACCAAGAACAATAGATCAAGAAGGTATAACGATAATTATTATGCAACAGGGGGAAGTGAGTGGATTTAATGGAAAAATGATTGGGAATTTGGGAATAACTCAGGGAAAATGCTAAGTATGAGGGGGTTTATCACTGTATGCATAATCATTCAACCATAATTTTCTCTTGACTTCAAGGAGAAAAATTGTATGGAATTTCTCTTTTGAATCTCAAATGGATGAAGAAATGGAAAGCAGAAGTGGGAGGTAACCAATTTCCTCATAAGACAATAGTGAAAGCAAATAACAAATTCAATTATGATTTCAGGGGAACATCGTAACAGTTGTGTAAGATTGATTGCTATTGAATAACAATACCTTGCAGGAGTGTCACTGTAGAATAACTGATCCAACATCTTATTCTTGACCAAAATTTGAAATCGGAAAGAACAAAAGCAAGAAATGTCATAATAGAAATGAAACTGCAAAATTTAAAACAACATAAATAAAATGATAGAATTGCAAAGCAGAAGGAAAACTACTAAAATGAAAGCAGAATACAAACTATTGTAAAAGAAGAATGAAAAAGCAATAATAAAACTAACAAAAATGAAAACATAACTGAACTACTAATATACAGAAAAATCCAAACAACGTTAAAATTTTCAAGTTGGTTCCACGTAGTGTTTTAAGTGAGAATCGTTAGTGTTGTAGGAAAACAATTGCTCTTATAAATCTTTTAGAATGTAAGAGTTTGTACCGAGGATAAAAGCGATATTGAAAGGAACCAACCATAATTTTTTAAACTTTGAGTGTCTTCCCCTATCAGCATGAGCTAAATCCCACAACAATACTTTCTCATTGACTTTAAATTTGACAGTTTTGACACTCTTGTTGAAATACTTCTTAACAGTCTGTTGTCTCCTTTTTATATTTTCCAAGGAAAACATCCTTTGCTCCTCTAAAGCTAGGAGTGCATTCATCCTTTGTGAAACATCAAAAGAATTTAATGCTTCGATTTGTAGCATTAACCTTAAGGAGGAAGGTTCCAACTTAGTAGGCATAATGGCTTCTTGACCATAAACAAGTTGGAAAGGAGTGCAACTAGTGCTCACCTTGGTGGTAGTTCGATCTGACCAAAGGGTGTAAGTGAGCAGAGTGTGCCATCGATGAGGATTATCTTTGATAAGCCTTTTGACAATTCTTACCAGATTCTTGTTGGTAGACTCAGCCTGCCCATTTCCTTGGGGATGATAAGCTGATGAGGTGAAATGTTTAACCTCAAAATTAGATAAAAATTAGGTCGACTTAGCAGAAATAAAAGCAAGACCATTGTCTGTAATAATTTCCAATGGGAGACCAAATCTAGAAAAGATTTTATTTTCAAGGAAAGAGATCACCTGATCATCTATCGAATGCTTAAGAGGGACATCTTCAGTCCATTTTGTAAAATATTTTGTGGCTGTTAAAATAAATACTTGTCATGTTGAAGACAAAGAATTAATAGGACCAATAAAATCCAATCCCCACTTTGAAAAAGGAAAGACTAGGAGAACAGGTTGTAACAACATGGATGAAAGGTGTTCTTTTCCAACAAATTTTTGGCATTTGTCACAAGATCTCAAAAAAACATAAGAGTCATGAAAGATTGAAGACCAATAATATCATTTTCTAATAATCTTGAAAGCAGTGGTTTTGGCAGAAAAATGACCTCCTACATGAATGACAGAATTTGAAGAACCATGAGTTTCTTGCAACAGTTTTTGTGCTTCCTCATTGTTTACACAATGAATCCACATACCATCAATAGATATTTGAAACAAGAAGTCTCCTATAATGACATATCTAGGAGATTCAATACAGAGCCTTCTCCTTTGATGAGTGTTTAAGTTGTCTGGACATATTTGGTTTTGTAAATAATAAACTAAATTCTTATACCAAGGATGTTTAGACATAGGAAGGATCTAATTATCAATGTAGAATAGTGCTAATAGGGAACTATATTGTTCATCAATTTCTTCACTATTTTCATCATGTTGAGTTAAGTGAAGGGCTAAGTCACGTCCCTTGATAGTGGTTGAAGGCACGATATTTAGATCATGCTCCTGGATCTTGGCAAGCCAATGTGAAATATTCCTTGAAAGATAAGTCTATGTTACAAAAAACTTGACAATAGGTAAAGGGACTTTTACCAATGCATTCTTACCTAGGATGAAGTGCCCAAACTTCTCAACTACTTTGACAAGAGAGAAAACATGTTTTTCAATAAAAGAATATTTAAATCCATCATCAGAAAAACTTTGACTCGTGTAAGCCACTGGTTTTTCATTACCTTGGTCATCACTTTGCATGAGGATAGCATAAATTGCCTGATCAGTGGCATTAGTATATATAATGAATTCTTTCTCAAAGTTCGACTTTGCCAAAACTAGTGCGGAGTTGATTGCTTTCTTGATCCCTAAAAAATCATCTTCAACATCATCTGTCCAAGAAAAAGAATGATCTTGCTTAAGAAGATTATGAATTGGTTTGAACATCACAACAAAATAAGGAACAAACCTATGGATGAAGTTAATAACACCCATACAAGCTTGAACCTCCTTCTTGGAAGTGGGAGAAGGTAGATTAACGATAGCAACAATCCTTTCAGGATCAATTCTTATTCTCGAATCAGAGACAATGTGTCCAAGGAGCTTTCCCTTGCTAATGCCGAAAATGGAATTAGAAGGGTTTAGAGAGATGCCAAATTTCCTGCATCGCATGAGAACTCCTTTCATATGAACAAAATGATCTGATCAGTTTTTAGAGTACACAGTTAAGTCATTAAGGTAGATCTAAATGATCTTGCCGATCAAATCGTCAAAAGCTATTTTCATAGCTCTTTGAAAAGTGGCACCTACATTAGATAAGCCAAAAGGAATGCATTCATAAGAAAAGGTACCCTAACGAGTAATAAAGGTGGTTTTATATTTATCTTCCCCTTTTACCTTTATTTGATTATAACTAGAAAAACTGTCAAGTAAGGACATCATCTGCGACCTTGCAACTTGTTGCAAAATCATTTCCATATTAGGGAGAGGAAAGCAATCTTTTATACTAGCCCAATTTAATGCGCGAAAAATCAATGCATAATCTTATCTCACTAGTTTATTTCCAAGAGGGAACCAAATTGGAAACCCATTTAGAATACTTGACCGGAAAGATGATTCCATCTTTCAAGAGTTTTTCCAACTCCTTTCAAATAGTTGCTTCCAGTGCAAGGTTGATAGGTCTTTGTTTTTGCCTAACTGGTTTTATTCCTTCCTTGATGGGAATGGCATGTTGTATAAGAGCGAGATCAAAACCACAAAGATCCTCATAAGACCAAGCAAAAACATCTTGAAATTCGCCAAGCAGCTTGCCAAAATTCATTTTCTCTTCATCATAACATTGGGCACCTATTTTAACATTCTTTGGAGACTCAGGTGTTCCAATGTTCAAGGAGATGGTTTCACCCACCTTCCTTTTTGACACCTCTTACTTATATTTCTCTTTATTTCGTACATCACTCGATGAAAATGAACTCTCTATAGGAGTCAAGCCCTTAGGCTTATAAGGTTCATTTTGAATGAAAACACGTATGCTCTCATCGCTAGGGAAGACCTTACATGATTATATATTGTGAGGGATATGTGGACGATATAGAGATTGAAAAGTACAATCATGTTAAGAACCAAATATCAATATAGCATAGAAAAACCTTAGAAAAAGTACTCAACGTCTTGAAAAAGAGATAATTTCAGATAATAAGCCTCTTCGAGGGGGCAACCTCCTTTTACCCCACTTAAATGTTCAAGTCCAAGATGATTCAAAATGAAAATGTCTCCCTGGTATATATAGGAGACTAGGAGGTATAATTACAACTAATGGCCTAAAGACGACAAATAAAATAACATTACTAATATAATATTCCCCAATTAAGGGGTAATGAGCCAATATTAGGGATTAACATGCCCCTCCCCTTGAGACAAGTGTTGTCTGCAATGATTGAGTAACTTTGGATTCTTCTGTATAAAAGATTCATCTTCCCAAGTGGAATCTTTAGCTGATAGTTTCCTCCATTTAATGAGATACTCTGAAATGGATCTATTCCTCAGCTGGAGAATTCTTGTGTCAGTGATGGCTTCAGGCTCCAATATGATTTTTCCTTCCTCATCAAGTTCTGGCAATAGAGTTTGAACGGGGATCTTGTCACCTATAACCTTCTTTAAGCATGAAACATGGAAAACTGGGTGTACTCGTGAAGATGCAAACAACTCCAATTTGTATTCCATAGTACCAATCTTTTGCAACACCTTATAAGGGCCATAGTACTTTGGTGATAATTTATTATCCTTCTTGGCTTGCTTGAGGGACATCTGTTTGTATGGTTGTAGTCTTAAAAACACCCAATCACCTACTTCAAAACTTATTTCACTACAATGTTGATCTACTTGTTGTTTCATGCGATTCTGTGCCATGGTCAGGTTGTCCTTTAAGATTTGGAGAACTTGTTGTTGATTCTCGATGTGATCTTCCACTGCTTGAACCTTAGATTTTTATTTTAGATAAGAAGTGATGGAAGGAGGGTGGTAT
>ML777606.1:67246-82014 GCA_009831015.1 Picea engelmannii | reverse complement strand
TGAAAATGTCTCCTTGGTATATATAGGAGACTAGGAGGTATAATTACAACTAATGGCCTAAATCCGACATAAATAAAATAACATTACTAATATAATATGCCCCAATTAAGGGGTAATGAGCCAATATTAGGGCTTAACAAATCAGTTATGTGTGGCAGAAGTTGTTGATTAGGAGAGGCTGCAAAAATAGCTAACCGATCAGACATTGAGTTCAATTCCCTCTTAACATGAGTAATGTTGAAAGATAATAGGTTCAGGATAAGTGCCCAAATAGTTTGTGTGTATTGTTTCATCAACTTGTTGCTAGGAGAGTATATATTACGTACAAGGTTCACAACAAGATCAAAATCCCCGAAAACTATAACGTGACCACAACCCATATTATAGGCGTTTTCAATGCCTAATAATAAAGCTTCGATTTCAATGACATTGTTTGTGAAAGAAAACTTCAACCCATACAAAAAGTTATGAATTTTCCCCACGGGAGAGTACAAGATAGTGCCATCTATAGTTCCTTCATTAGAGCATGAACCATCAAAGTGCATGTGCCACATACCATCATCTAAGTAGATGTCTTCTAAGGGAATGTTATCCTCCTCGGAAAATATGGAATACACCCCTAGGTCCTCTTCAATATAATTCACATTAGGTTGCAGAACACTTTATATGTAAGGTGAAATCCTTCCCTCTCTAAGGACTGTGATGTTTTTACCATTCTGAGGAAGGCATAAGTGTGTCATGTCGAGTGAGAGGTATCCACCTGTCAAATCTTGCCAATCTCTTCCTAATATGATTGAGTAATTTCTTACTGGCATATAAATTACCTGAATATTAAGGGTTGTCTTTATTTCAGGGTGTGCACACAAAACCAAGGTCACATATTTGATTTCACCTATGGTCATTTGTTGTAGACTATTATAAGAGATAATTATTTTGGAATTTTCATTTGTACAAGACAAGCCTATCTCTTCCATAATAATCTTCAACATTACAGTTGGGCCTGAACTGCCGTCAATGAGGCAACAATGGGTGACCTTATCCATAATTTTACAGAAATATAAAAAGGGGGATTTTTTACAGGGTATCTAAAGTTATGTACACCTACTTTATTTACAGATGAATCCTCTTCATTTACCTCTTGAGAAAGGTTAGCTACAACGAAATCTTTTCCTTCCATGAATTGTTTTAGATTCCTTTGTTGTTCAAGGACGACAACCATGCCCATAACGGTGGCATTTCCTTTGATGTTGGCCAAATGATTTAGAATATTGTATTTTGGAAGAGGGGAGAGGGGAGGTAGTTCCTTGACTGTCATAAAAATTAGGAACCTGAATAGTATCAACTAGTGAGGATGAGCTCGGGCTAGAAGAATTACGGGGAGGATCATATTTTCATTTGGGAGCATAGGATTTGTTCCTATTATTGATGATCATGACATATTATGGCTCTATAAAATATAGCACAACGATGATAGTTTCTAGTCTTTTACCAAATATCTTATCTATGGCACTCTTCTTTACCTCACATGTGGTTTCCTTATGGTATTCCTCGCAAAAGTTTCACCAAATACGAGGCATGATAGCTTTAGGATGAAAACTATTTTCATTTGGATTTCTAAAGGGGGGTGAAGAAGAGGATGAAGCTACAGGGTTGAGAGGGGAGACATTTCCCTTTTTCTCATACGCTATCATACGATTATTCATGTCTTGTACAAGTTGTAAGAGGGAGACATGTTTGTCTTTTTAACTAATTATCCCTGAGGAAGTTGTTCTTTAAATTTTTTTTTCATACTCTAAACAAGTATGCAGAGTGGAACCGAGGTTAGCAATGGATTTTTCCTCAAGCCTATCATGGTAGGGGGAAGGTAATGCATTATAATAATGCATGAAAGCGGCTTGGTTCTGAGGTCGAATGATTTCATGGATTTGATTGTATAACTTGGTGAAACACAAGTTGAAGGACTTGATGGTCTCACCATCCTTATAAGTTATGTTATTGTACTCCCATAACTGCTCATATAGGATTTTATATTACCCATAGGTGGATTTGAACCAATATACTAACTCCTCTGAAGTAGACAGAGTCGTAGGAGGAAGGTCAAAGAAATCGGCTGCAGCCTTTCCTTCCAGGCAATTGACAAATAAGTTCATGCAAGTATCATTGTCATTGGCTCCTATATTGTGATAGGCATTATAAAATGCCACCAAGTGTTCATTTGTAGTGACAATGTTATTACATGAAAACCTAGGAAGATGCTCTTTGAATTTAGTAAGTGGACGAGTAGGAGGTGCTATGTTAAGAGGAGAGGAAACATGCCACACTGTGGTTGTAGCATCTTCTTCAAATTGAAAAATACCATACGTTTTAATGACTTTGGTGGGGTTTGTGGTAGATTGGATAGGGAATCAATGACTATATAAGCTACCAATCACTGACGAATTTGAATATTGAGAGGAGGAAGCACTTCTAGTGCCACCGGAGCCACCACTAGATGTCATCTTGTGGATGATAGGTAAGAGAGATAAAGATGAACTAGATGAATCAGACAAGGTCCTCCTTAGAGCACTTTGTTGGGTTGATAACACAATGCTCCTTCTTCCTATTTCATCAGTAGAATTAATTTCAGGTGATAAGCCTCTTCTTCTCTTAGAAACACGAGGGTATAAGGACATGAAAAGACGATCCAAGATGAAGAAAAAAGAAGGTTATGGATGATTTCTAGTCTATCTACGTCTAGCTTCCCAACGTTCTTGGGAAGTTATGTCTTGTTCAATTGTTTCCCATGAACGATTAAGCTCAGCTTGAGTATTAGCAGTGTCTAAAATGGTGTTAAACATATTTAAAGCAATGTTGGTATGATCTTGAAGACCGGGCACAATATTGGGTTTCCTTACAATGGGTACAGTCATTAAGAAATAAAACAATCAAAGAATCAATATCATGAAAATAGATGTATTCGATGATAATCAAGTATAAAAATCAACCAGAGATATATGGAAGATCTCCCCAATATGGTCGCCAAATAAATGTTGAGTAAAAGATATGAAATGATATTAATCAATCATTTTTAGATCTTACTTGGCTAAAGAAAGATAGACGAGAATATCACCCTATGTTTATGGCCATAAAAAATTATTTCCAAATCCAAAAGTATTGGTTACAAGTGCTTAGGATGATTTTCTTACAGATAAAAGTTTGCTGAAAAATTCAATATTTATGTAATTTAATGAATATAACAGATGCAGAAATAAATGTAGAGACATAAGTAAATAAAACCAAGTCAATAATCAACACAAATGAGACATAAACCAATCATTTATTCCATTCCAATTTATCAAAAGACTCGTTCTCTTTACAAAATTCCCTGGGGAAGTTTGGACCAAAATCAAACTTAGATGTCCCCGATGAAATCCATACAAAAGGACTTCTAACAAAAGTAAAAAAACTGAACTTTAAAAGCTGGATCAACTTGCCATAGATTTCTTCTCACTTGACTCTTCACAATAGCCTTTATCAGTCATAAAATTTAATTCACAAACAAACAAGTCTACATAGAATATCAAAGATAGATCAATACCTCTAAAAAACAAGTGTCTGAATGATGAAATTCATCCCTGAATCTTGTTGTCTACAATAGGACCATGCTATCATAAAGAGAATTAGTCTTTCAATGAATAAAAGAATGAATGAAAATTGAATTGTCCCAATGAAACTCAAAGAGAAGACCTTAGTATGCTTCTCCTTCTATTCTCCCTTGTTCCTCCTTTTCCTTTTGCCTTTAAGCAATCAGAATTAGTTGAAGTAGTTAAACTACCTTTTTAGTTAAGTTAACTAAAAATCAACCAACTTTTTAGTTAATGGGGAAAAATAATAAAATCATAATAAGGGTTTTTAATAAATAATAACTAGTAGGTGGTACCCCTTGTGACTCCCTTTAGTTTTTTAACAAGCATAAAACAACTAGTTAATCAATTAAACACAACTCTCCTTCTGGATCCCATCATCACTCTCATAATTTGACAATTTATATCAATCATAATTGAAATTATATCCAAAAATATATTATCCATATATCCAAAAAATAGTGTGTTGTTGAAAATTTCCGAAGTCAACTGTTCTCAACAATCAATAAATAAAAACACTTAAAACCCATATTTGGCACTCTAGGAGGCAATATTCCCCTTGTTTTTGTTGTCACCTTTTGATTTATCTGAATTTTCCTTAGGTTGTGCGGAGCCTTTAGGCCTAATCTCATTGATAACATGAGAGCAATCATCTCTCAAATGAATGTGGGAGGACACGGATTTCGCAGAGTCATTTGAGGGAGAGGAGGGAGCAACAACGAATTTTCATTTATTAGGGGCATGGTGGACCTCAGTTTTTAACCTTTTTCTTGCATGGGAAGAATGTACTGGTGAGTGGGTAGGGGAAGCTTGGACAATTTGATTAACAAGTGGAGGAGTAGGTAGAGACAAGTTAGGCTAGCCATGATGTTGGGAGACTTTCGGATGGAAAATCTCTTTCCATCCGTTGTTTTCAGGGACTTATGGTTGTAATGAGACATGAGGGGGAACTAGGATACCAAGGACATGTGGGGCTTGGAAGGGAGGCCTTTTTGGCCTAGGTTGCACCAGTCCTTGTCCAACCTAGTTAAAAAATCCAGCTTGAAATAGTTGGCTCAACTCTTGCGAGTCTGCATCAAAATGTATAGAAAACCTTGGCCTTCTAGGGCCCCTATTCCAATTTCCCCTTCCTCTGTTACCCCAACCATGGCTACCTCTGTTGAAAAATCTCATTCATGTATGCATTATTGATTAGAAACTAGTTTCTTCAACATCCATACATGACATCTCTTTTAAATATGAAACAAAGTTTGAATCAACAATACATGAGACTCATGCAAGCCAATCCATACAAATTATTTAATACTTGTCAATTAGCAGGGGGTGAATGAGGGTTCTGGGATATGTGAGGGATTGTATTGAGAGAAAAAGTGTTAAAATCAATGGGGGTAGATCATGATTATTACTCAACAAATAATCAAACAATCAATTGTAATGTAAATGAAAAGAATATATCACTTTAACTCATCCATGTTTCATCCTTTAACTGTTATAATACAAATTTTAACTTAACTATAATTTAATTTTAAGAACAGGGAGTGGATAGTGAATATGGGAAGGCAAGGGGACATGTAATGTGTGAAAAGTGAGAGAATGGTAGGGAAAAAATGAATATTGTTCATAAAACAAATCAAGTAATCCATCAAAACAACTTTGTATTCAATGCAAAAGATACCAATACCAATTAAACAATTATTGTGTGTCAAAATTGTTCATTGTCCCACATTCTATTTATTTAAACTTCTCAATTAACACAGTCTGTAATCTTACGAATAATCGCTATGACTTTCAACAGTCCTGTTAAAAGAGTACTTGGTCTCTTTTATTTCCTTTCCTTTCATTTAAAAAAAAATCAAACACATTTCTCCAACTCTATCCATCATATATCACTATAAAATATCAAACATTGTCCATAATTTTCAAATGCCCAAATAAAACATATACACATGTCTCTTTTCCAAATTGAACAGACTTTTAAAATTTCTCGATTTCATGCCCTTTTCATTCTATTAACCAATAAATCTTGCAACAAAACCACAATATAAAACTTCGATCTTCATCACTGAGGATGCAATTAAATAAAACATGCATGATGCCTCCATAATAGATACACAGTGAGACAATGAAATCACAGTCATCAGTTTCCACAATTTTCCATGACCTCGATTGGGACTAATGAAACACACAGAAGCCACCAACTAGCAATTGGTACCATGTTGTAAGAATACAAAAACCAAAGTCATAATGAGTAGAGACAACCATTAACTACACATTATCACTTTTTTCCAATCAACCCAATTTAATCAAATGAAAACGAGCTAGGTTTCGACGCAACTGTCATAATGAAAAAGAGGCAACCCTTTGATTGTATATCATTCCTCATCCTTGATTACAACTTTACAATCAACTCAATCAAACAAAGATGAGATGTTACTCAACACAACTGTCATGACCACTCAACCAATTTATGATAATCACAAGATGCCCGTCAAGAGTAAGAACAATTGGGGATGATTAAAATCGGGCTCTGTAAACATGAATACAAAGAAGCAATAAAGAGTTCACTTGGTCATCAATATCACAGAGGGACTGGAGGCCCTCAAAATGTATCAACCAATAGGTAGAGAACCTTCAATACAAGCCCGATAGAACCACAGGGCTCCTTATAACTCTCGGTATGTGCAATGGTGCAACATTTCAATGAAGGGTAAGGTAGGACAAGGATGAAGAGGAGAAGTGAATATCCACTTGACAATGATAGGACCCCAGAGCACACAGAGGTATAACCTCCATGCATTTCTTATGATCCGAACCAATTATAACAATGCTAGTGGGAATGTAGACCCGAGGAAAAATTTATATTACCAACAACCATAAAGCATGCATCTTGGCATAATGGACACCCTATAACCAAATTCTAAGATACGTTGATTCCAATACCAAAAAAATAATCCCTTGACTAGTTGAATAACCCACGACCATGAATCTGGAAAAGACACAGCTACCAAAAGGCATTATGAAAACAACACAACAACCACATAGCAACCCGCATATGATAGACAGGGTTACCTTTACAACTGTGAGGAAGCGACCAACAAGAATAAACAGAGTGAAACCCTCCAAAACACAAAGCGATAATACCCATGTACACTTAAAACAACAGAGATCCATCACAGTTTTCACCACACAGAACAACCAGCGAATGCATAACTCAACCAACCAATTCCTTTACTTGCAAAACAAATAACCACACAGTCATTCCAGAGAAAATACCCACACCAACCAATGCATCACTGAGCCATCGTTTGTTCATACACAAAGAGAATTTCATGGATGGGTGAAAAGAACCATACTTGTAACCAATATCTTTAAAAAGAGCGAGTTGGACGAGCACTTCCTTCCCTCGATTGAATCTCAGAGCTTAACCACCAGCAAAACAAAATGAAATAATAAGCATACTAGGGTGACACACTAATGGGTGAAGTATGGAGTGATGTGCATTTACTGTACATCTCTTCCATCTTCCTCTTCATTCAATTTCGAAGTACACGGCAACCAAGAATCACTAATACCATCAACCATGTAATTAATTCCAAACCATTGAAACTTGTGACCACATTGCTTGCCAAATGCACCACCCATAATTCATATTAACAATTTCCAACTTCCATACCATACCATATATCAAATGTGCCCAATATAACACAATACAATTCCCATACCCACTAACCATTAATAGTTAGGATTAATACTAACTTGTTTTCATTTAATTGCACATAACTTCTAACATAGCATAGTATATGCCCTTTCTTTGGATTTCTTTGTAAGTTCCTTTCCATTTCTTTTTTTTATGTTGTTACTAACATATGTCTTATGCAGGTGTATCTAGGTGTTGACGGGCGAAATTGACCGTCCGTCAACTGGGAGAGTGGAACCGGTCCGGGGTTGTCTAATAACCCAATCCGTTTGGAATGAACCACCCTGATGAGTTTAACGGCTCCGTTGGCCTCTCTAAGGTCTTAAGAAAACCAAAGAGAAAACTAATCTAAACTAACTAATCTATCTAAAATGAACTAACTAAAACTAAATACAAGAAACTAAATTAACTAACAAACTAATACACTAATCTAATTAAAACAAACTACTAAATGAATTCAACTAAAACTAAATACTAACTACTCTAACTATTATATACAATCTTCTAATTACTATTACACTAACTCTAACAATTAAATATCTAATTACTAATTGAATTACAACTTATTTACAAATATACAATATCTACAACTTGCAGATTTGAATAAAACCTGTAAAACTCATTTGATTTATGCCCTGAGACAGCGAGAGATATTTTTTTATTTTTATCAATAAGAAATAAAATTTACTGAAATTAAACGATCTAATATATTTACTGTAATTAAACAATCTAATATAAATCTAATTAAACTTATATCTAAACTAAACTACTAATAAGTGACTAACTGACTTGGAAATGCTCCTAATTTGTTCTGCGTATGATAACTTTGAAGCTGGTCGGAGGAAGGAAACTCGCACCGGATTGATCCAAAAGCTTCTCGTAAACGATAGGTTGTGCTGCTCTTTGAGTTGTTAATAGGACAAACAAGACATAAAAAAAATTCATAACAATCTTATGATTTATAAATCTCTGCAATAAGGGAAACCTGTTATGCAAAAACTTATACTTTATAATTCAACTTATGAAGAAGAGAAATCCATCGTTCACAGACTGAATTAAGCAATTGCTATGTTCTTTAAATACTTAGAAGAAACCAGATATGGATAAAAATGATTAAATTATATCATTTGCACATGATTAAGATAGCTAAAGTAGTCATTAACCAGATACAAATTGATATACACAACATGAAACAAAATATTGATATAATGAGAAGCTAAAGCTGTAACAAAACACCAAATTCTTCCTTAGTCTGTATTAAAACTCCATATCCTTGTTCTCCCACAAATGAGGATATCCATTATTACAAAAATGATAGGTATTTATAAGTCTTTCCACAGGGTAAAACCTCCCTGTGGATAACATCAAATTGTTTTACATAATCTGGGAGATATCCCAAAATCAACTAAACTAGGAAACTAAAATGCAAATGAAATCTTTGAAATATCCCCTAACTGCTCATCAAATCCACTGTAATTTCGAATTCATCTGCAATAGATAAAAAATAACAAGTTATAAAGGTATTTCATAAGGAAAACAATAAAAATTTGATTCTACAGACTTAGCTACAGAATCATCTGATTCTGTAGCTAGTCTAAAATAGCATACAGGATCAGAATATAAATCAAATCAAATCTTTTTAAAAGGATCAAATCCAATTTTCTTTCAATAAAGATTATAAATGAATCACTAATGATTCAAATGATTTCATCATTCAAATTTCAAACATAATCAAAAGTGATTTAATCGAAACAGGGGTAAGAGTACTCTGTTTCACGGTTATCATAAAATCGGGTCAAACAGTAACAAGACCATTTCATATCAAATGAAATCCATAGTGAGTCATATCATATGAGATACAATCCAATCCAACACAATCATAATCCATTTGTTATGGCTATAATAATGTAGCATAAGATTCATGTTGTTTTAATTAAATGCAAAGATGGGAAGATTGTTACGATTATGGGCAAATAAAACATTCATAACAACATCAACCAAAATTCTCCATAGATTTCGATTTCTTACAGTCAACAGGCAGAATCAAATAGTGATCACAACCATCATCAGATCGATAGAAGTGATAATCATAAACTGGGCAACAATCAAAACAAATCGTGACTGAGTTAAATATAGAAACAAGTCGTGATCTTGGGTATAGTCACTTTCATTCCTCAAATCAAATTTAAACAGTATATTCATTGCAATATGAATCGAATTGATAACATGGTGGCGTAAACCAACGCGAGTCAACCGACTGGGTATAACTGTTACGATTCATATCTATTCACGATCTGGGTGCATATAAAACAGAATCACATTAAACATAATCCACACTGTATTCGAGCTTGGTCGAAAGTCACCGTAACAGTTAACCATATCACAATTGTCACCAAACATAGCATATGCATTGTAACCGATTCAAATCGAAACCTGATTGTGTTCAAAATCGAAATATGAGAAACAACTTGTGTCTAGAATAGATACAAATGACTTCAATTGACAGCAGAGTATCCAATTTAGGCTAAATCAAACAACTCAAATCCATATCGAATCAAATCGGATCGATTAAAATATAATCAAAACCAAACTGGGAAACGGAATTCCATTCAGTCAAAGCAAAACTATGTACATAATGCATATAATGTGACAGAGAAAATCCATGTTGTAGACAGAGCTATTCACAGAATTCGAATTCGTTATATAAACTCATACTATTTACAAAAAATGATTGATATTACACATACCTGTGTGACGAGGCTATCCAATTACGCCAGCTTAGAATTCACCACAGTCATGACCGATTCCACATTTTTAAACAAAATGGAGCCTGTCGTTCTTTGTCTCTTATCAGTGGACTGTAGCTCAGCCTTTTGACGGGTAAGTAGTGTAACCTGGTCCTCCAAAGATTTGATCTTTGACTGTAGCATCGACACATCGAGATAATATCTCTCTATCCATGAACTACATTGATCACAGGATGGAACTGTAGGTTGAGGCAGAGCAGGAGAGGGTTTAGATGAGTGACTGGGGGTTTCACAATACAGCTTAATGCCTGGGTAGTTAGGGTCATTTTGCAAGCAAGGTGGTAGGTTTGACACGAAGTTGTACGAGGTTTTGGCACACAGACCTTCCGAATAGGGATATTCACTTGCCAAAAAACATTCAACCTATGAATCAGAGTCCTCGCTCAACACGATAGGGTCAAGATTGACAGGGGGCTTCGGCTTGTTCCTCACCATTCGAGAGATTAGACGGGCAGTATTTTTGCCTTTTGCATTTACAGTGGGTTTGGATTTGGGTTTCTTGCCCACAAGATTAACTGTATCGGTATCCTTGGTCACAGAGTGGGGTAGGTCGATAGGTGAGTCGGGTAAGGGTTTAGGTAACAGAACACTATAGGGTACCGGGGGTATAGTCTTGTTTTCGCTCACCACAGGTTTTTCAACCTGTGGTGGATTCAAATCCACAAAATTATTAGGAGAAAGGAAATCGTTCCAATAGTCTCCGTGTAATCCCAAATGATAAGCAAGAATCATTTTAACCAGCCCATAGTGAAATAGGCTGCTATCAGCCTGATTCCTTTTGTATTTATTAGACATTTTGAACAGGATTCTATGCAGATAGTAAGGCATATTAAGCTCATAACCCATGCAAACCATAAGTAAACGAAGGTGGTGTAAGAAAACAAACCCATACCGACCTCTGCAGGTGATAAACTGCTTGATAATCATCAACAACTCATGCCAACGTTGTTTCAGCATGGTCACGGGCAAACCCTTATCACAGGAGCTAACCTTACGTGACTGGAAGAGCAGAGTCCAAGGGACCTCTTCCACCTTGCAATTCTTGGACCATCATTGTCCAGTGGCAGGCAAACCCGTAGCTAAACTGAGAAATTGCTCATCAATTTTCAATTGAACATCCCCGACCTTGGCTCGACAACCATCAAAGGTTAAAGCGAATTGTCGAGCAACGCAGAGGTTAAAACCATTAAATTTTTGTATGAACGGGATCCATCAAACTTCCTCAAGGTCATTTCCGTCACTGTCGAACATCAACAGAGCCTGGCTGCCGTTCGGTTCAGCCCTCACGATGGGAGCCATGGTGCGAGCACATGGTAAGGGTTTGGGTCGAAAACACCAGCACACAGGAGCAGAGTCACTCGGTCTAACCACTATGAACGATCAAAGGGGAAGCATTAATGTATGCATGCGAGGGTGGTGGGATTATTCACCGCCATGCATAATCGTAATGGCAATAGTACAACTGCCAATTAATCCTCTGTTCAATAAATCATAACACAAAACCATATCATTCGTATCAACATAGAATCAAACGATGAGTAATATGCCAATGCGCCATTAACCATAGATTTCGAACCATTGTCATTCAACGTAGAACCAAATCCAAATGTTAAATATGCGCCATCGTATTAGTGTGTAATCAAAGTTTTTTTTAAAACATGGTGACAATCGATTTCATAACATTGACAAGCCAAGGGTTATATAAATTTTAACATAAGGATCACATTATATATATAAAAACAAAAATAAACCATGACCCCTATGTAATTCAATGACTAGGCAAGTCTTGAAATTATAAATCCATATGCTCAATGCCTTACCAATTTAATAAAATCAAATTGCGCAATCAAAGTAAGAATGTCCAAATAGGCATAGTAAAAATCCTTTCAGCCACATAATAAACCAAAGGTAAGTGCCACTCAAAACACCAATACAAAGATCACGATAGATCAAAGAACGATGGAGGGGTTTTCACGCTTACAATCGTGAAAACTGAATGGAGACCAATAAGTGTCGCAAGAAATGAAAATATCGTTTATTTGCAAAATGCGACGACAATTTGAAGTTCAAAAGACATAGGTGTAGGCAGCTTATAGGGCAATAGAAAAAATAGAATTGGCTGCCAACAATGGAGACACACTAGTAGAAGCAGTTATCTCTGTCAAAAGAAATAAAATTCAGATTAGAACAGCAAAGAAAATTTCAACTCAAAAACAACAACCAGAAAATTGTACAAACATCGTCATTTACCATCTTTTCCAACGATGTTTTAAAAGATGAAAACTAATAACAGTCTTAAGATCGACAAGTCATGATATTAATGATAAAATCTTCAATACTGTTGGCATGGCCACTGCTGCCAGCAGACGTTCATAGCCTCGACAGGGTTTCCATTTTAACCCACTCTGACATCTGTATCCTGTCAAGAAGTTCTAGATCAGAATAAAGGACATTAAAGAGGTTTCTTATATTTTTCACAGATTTTCATGTACCCGACATTGCTTCGCTGCCAGTGGGCCTGTTCAGTACCGCGACGAAGTTGTCTTGGCGCCATGTTTGCATTTACCCGCTGCCAGCGGACCTATTCAGTATCCCGGCGGGTTTACAAACACTTCCCACAACTCTTATTAATATTTTTATTTTGTTTTCTTTTGTAGACATATAGCTGAGCGGGGTGATGCTGATAATCTTGATATTTTAACATATTTTTTCAGACCTCATCAAAAAAATTTAACACTGTCCTTTATTCAGCTCCAGAAATGTTTTGTTTATAAAAACAACTCCTACGACAGGGATACATCTTTTGAGTCATTCCTTTACGGAAAAGGGACAGCGTAAAAAGATAATAGATGATCATGACAAACTTTGCTCAGAGATTGAAATCAGTAAACTTCTTTCAAACAACAAAATTTTCCAACATAAATATCATTTTCAGAAATATATGACTAATGTTTGTACACACTTTCAGAAGTTATTTCAGTGAAGAAATTTTTCCATGGTCTTTGTCTGAATGGCTCAGTGCACAGGTATGCATATTTTTCAAAAAACACAAAAAAATGATCAATTCAAATCACAACCAAAATAGAAAAGAAACGAAAGGTGCAAACAAAAGAAATATTTACATAATATACAAGGGGAATTATCAAGCAAAGTATCTTTTCAGGGCTTGGCCATTCACCGAATAGGTGTCAAACTACCCTTCAAGATTTTGTAATCGAAAGGAACTAGGACCCAACTTTTCAGCAATCAAAAATGGCCCAAGCCATAAGTTTTGAAACTTGGTGTGCTCACCCTTTCCTTCGTGTGGTTTGTCCCACTTTAAAACGAGATCGCCTACTTCAAAATTCCTATCAGAAGCAGAATTAGAATTGAACCATCTTTTAATCAGTTGTTGATGTTGATCTAATTTACGCTTAGCTTGGGTTCTTATTTCTTCCAACTTCATCAAAGCGTTAATGCGGATTTCTAAAGGGGGACAATCTTCTTCTTGGACTTTTTGTGATAATTGAAGTGAAGGAAGAAGAATGTGAGGTGGCAGAATGGCTTCTCTGCCATAAAAGAGGAAAAAATGGGAGTTACCTATATCGGCTTTAGGTGTTACCCTATCAGTCCACGGTGCATTCAGCAGTGCATTGTGCCAGTTCTTGTGATTTTCAGCCACGGTTCTCTTGATAATTTTGATCAAGTTCTTGTTTGTTGATTCTGCTAAGCCATTGCCCTGGGGGTAGTAACTAGCAGAATACTTTAGCTTTATTCCTTTCTCCAAAGCGAACTCACTCATCTCAAGAGAGGAAAAGTATGAAGCGTTATCAAAGACTAGACAATCAAGGATACCGAAACGAGTGATGATATTCGAGTTCAGAAAAGCAATCACCTGACTTGTGTTAACAGTTCTTAGCGTGGCGGCTTCGGACCATCGAGTAAATTAATCAGTGGCTGTCACAATATACTTGTGCTATTGTGAGGATGGAGGGTTAATAGGACCTATGATATCAAGGCCCTATTGCTGGAAAGGAGAATCGACTAAAACAGGTTGCAAGGGAAAGGCTGGTTTTTGCAACCGCCCTGATGCTTTCTGACAGATGATACATTTACGACACAAGGCATGGGTGTCCCTAAAAAGCGTAGGCCAGTAGTAACCGGATCTTAAAACCTTATGAGCAGTGGTATCGCCACCGAAGTGACCACCAGCTTCTCCTGCATGCAACTCAAGCAAGACTTTTTCTGCTTCGTCTTTTTCGAGGCAGCGCATCAGTACGCCGTCAAAATTCTGACGAAACAGTATACCGTTAACTAGATGAAAGGAGGCGGACTTTAGTCTCAACGCTCTTCTCTTGGCGGGGTCAAGGTGACGGGGTGCTGATCCATGTTCAAGACAGTATCTAATATTGTCTTACCAAGGACTTGCGAGGTTTTGTGCGCAACAAATCAAACTTTGATTGCGTTGTTCTAGGTCTGCCATATCACTATCCTCTTGTTGTCCTATTTCTGAATCAAAAACCAACTTACACAATCCTTGGCCTCTCACAATCTGTGCTGGGGTGATCTCTAAGTCATACTCCTGCAAGGAGGTGACCCAGTTGGCTCTCTTCTCTCCTAACTCCTTTTGCACTAACAAGTTCCTTACGGCAGGGTAGGGGA
>ML777606.1:38339-66678 GCA_009831015.1 Picea engelmannii | reverse complement strand
TCACTAGACACAATGAATCCTAGTAATTTACCCTGTTCTACTGCAAAGATGGACTTCTTGGGGTTCAAGGAGATGTCGTATTTACGACATCGTAGCAGAACGGCTCGTAAGTGAGCTAGATGATCGTCTTTGTTTTTAGAATATACGGTCACATCATCTAAGTAAACTACTACAGAGTGATTGATTAAGCCTCTAAAAGCAATGTCCATTGCTCTCTGAAAGGTAGCACCAACATTAATCAATCCGAAAGGCATTTTGTGATAAACATAAGTGCCCCACGGGGTACAGAAGGTAGTTTTTAGTTGGTCTGGCGAAGACATCAAGACTTGGTTGTATCTAGAGAAACCATCCAGTAAGGATAGCCTCTCGGAACCAGATACTTGTTGAAGAATATGTTCCATGGGCGGGACAGGATAATTATCTTTGTCAGACGCTTTGTTGAGGTTTCGAAAATCGACACAAAGTCGAATTTCCCCATTTTTCTTCCGAACTGGGATGAGGTTGGATACCCATTGAGCGTGCCTAACAGGAAAAATTAGTTTAGCAGTTAGGAGTTTATTCAATTCTTTTTGAACGGTCGGTTCTAGTTTAGGATGCATTTTCCTCAGTTTCTGTTGGAAGGGTAGGGTTTGGGGTTTCATCGGGATGACATGCTGTATAATATTAGGATCAAACATTTTAAGATCATCGTAAGTCCATGCAAAGACATCCTTGAATTCTTTAAACAATTTAACAAAAGCAACTTTTTCTTGCTTAGAACATCCCAAGCCTAGATTGATACACTGAGGATTTTCATTAGTCCCTAAATTGACTTTTTCATAAGATAATGAGGAACTATTAGTTTTGCAATTGACCGTCTTTTTGAATTTATCTTCAAAATCATAAAACTTTTCTAGTCTAACAACAAATTTGGGTATGAAATTTACCATGTCCGATAGAGCTTCAAGAGATTTCGGATTAGGTATTACCGTAAAGTCGTGCAAATTTTCGTCGTGCGTTTGTTCATCTATCACTACGCCTTGAAAGGTTTCTTCCATGTGCAGAAAGTTAATGACCTGTTGATCATCGTCAAATACTCTCTAGTTTGTGATATTGTCAGGAACCGATGGTCGAAACAATAGCTCCACCGAAAATGCATTTGGGGATAAGCCTTCTGCAGGAAGAAGTTTAGAGGCTACATTAGCTAGCAGATCTGCTTCAGCATTATTTAGTCTAGGAATGGAATTTATATTAAAAGCAGTGAATTTGTTCATTAAACCCCATACCTCAGACTGGTAACTTTTAATATGCGGGGAAAGATAGTGTATAGAGTCTCTTACCTGTCTGACCACTATTTCAGAGTCACCAAATACAATCAGATTTTGAATGTTCATGTCCAAGGATTTTCTGAGACCTTGCAGTAAAGCCTCATATTCTGCGATATTATTCGTACATTCAAATTCTAGTCTACAAGCCAACAATGTCTTGTTACCTGCCGGATCGATAATGATGCAGCCTGCACCAGCTCCTTCTTTAGACTTGGAACCGTCGAAATATAGGGACCAAATTTAATTTCCATCGGGCTCATGGGACTGTTGCATAGAAGTTGTTGGTTGCACATATGCTATGACCTCGGGCTCTTGTTCTAGATTGTTGATAGGTGAAACTTCAGCCATGAAATTTCCGAAGAAGGTGTCCATCCCTTTGACTTCAGGTGAATCAGCAGGAGGTGTGTATGGTTCATTAGGGTCGTTCAAGTCTGTGACCGTGAACTTAAGGTAACGCTCACGATTCACTCTGATCTTGTTGGGCTTACCATTCTCTGGAAGCCATAAGTGAGGCCAATCCGTTGCAAAATAACCATGTAGCTGTTCCGACCAGTCCCTGCTAAAAAACAGACCATACACTTCTGGGATATCCACCACAATTATATCAATAACCTGATGAACCTTTGGGTTAGACGATAATCTAATCAATACATTTTTTAGTTCGCCTATAACTTTAACATATGATTGATCAAGTTGTATGATTTTCAAAGAATATGGTTCCACTTCAGCGTTAATCTTTTGGCAGACAGACCAAGGCATCACATTTGATGATGCTCCTGAGTCAACCATACAATTATGCACATTTCTGTTGAAGATTTCGAAAGTTAAAAGAAAAGGAGGTACATTCTTGCGAGTAGTTAGAGTAGTAACTTGTGGTTTCTTACTCGCATTCTCTAATGCTACTTTATCTACATTATTTACATTATTTACAGGAGTTACAGGAAGGCTTCCTTTATCTTGAGGATCAGGATTGTTTTTAGTGGAAGTCTTCTGCGGCACTTTGCTTTGCACAACCTTGTTACCATTTGAATTACCATTATTGCCATTTTCTGAAATATTTTGCAACATCTTCTGTAACAAAAAGGGAAACTTCAACAACTCATAAATAGAAATGTTAGCCCTTATTTTTTTAAGATCTTCAACAACATCATAATCTAATTTAGGGCTGACATTAGTCTGTTTAATTTCTACCGATTTAGATGGCTTGGGAGGTGAAGTTGTAGTGTTCTCAGCAGGAGGTTTGTTTGTTGTCTTACTCCTAGTGTTGTAGGGGTGAACAGTCTCGAAGTTACCTTGAAAGATGTTATCCGAGAGGTGTCCAAAGATGTTTGGAGAAGACTCTTCTTCTTGAATTGTTTCCTGCTTGACTTCCTCCTAAGGAGGCATCAAGTTATCTTGGGCTTCTAGAATTGTCTGAAGAGCACATTGAAAACTTTCTAGGTTCAAGCCTTCGGGGTTTGAATTAGGCCCATTGGTGGGAAAATGCTTTCGGAAAGGAGGTTTGTAGGGTCCTTTACTCTAGGAATATTCTTCAGTTGACCTTTTTAAATCTATAACTTGATTAGACAGTTTTTGTACAAATTTAGTTAAATTTTCCAAATTAGAGTTTTCAGGTTGTGTTTTGCTTTGAGTAGGTCTGGGGAGGATTTAAATCTTCTTTTTGGAAGAAGAAACAGTCTCAGTTTCGTTGCTAGAAGAGTCCTTAAGGCTAAGTATATCTTTTTCAATCTGAGTAGCCTCTTCGAAGGCTTCTAACAATGTGGCCTTTTCAGAATGTTTGACCCAAATAGCTATACTTTGATGTAGATCTTTAGTGTAGTAAGCTATTACAAGACTCTCGGCAGGCATAGAATCTACAGGGATTCGATTTTTAAGCGTTAATAATCTTTGATTAAAATCTTTAACTTTTTCTTTTGGGTTCATTTTTAAGCTTGAAAGATCCATGACTAAGACTTCCGGAGGTTTACCATCTCCGAATTTTTCCAAAAAGCATGACTCAATTTTTTCCCAAGACACTATGGTATGGGGCTATTGGGCAAAGTACCAAGTGGACGCATTACCCTCAAAAGTATAAGGGAACAACCTACAGACAACGTCTTCATGTTCAACATTACAGAGTCTGATGGCTAACATATTTTTTTTGATATGATCTTCAGCTATTTGTTTTGAATCGGGATCAAACTTGGGAAGCCACTTCTCCAGGTGCTTAGGTAAAGGGTACTGGGCTCCAAGTACAACTACATCATCCTGGTCCAACCAGGGTCTTGCAGGGTTGTTCTGATTTTCCATTGGGGTAGTGGGTGTGGAAGGCTGAGAAGGTGAATTGCCTTCGTCAGAAGAGGAATCTCCTCCGAAGGAGATGAGGGAGGTGGTGAAGGAGGTATCCCAGATCCTCCTACAGCAGGATTTGTATTTCAATCTGTAGGATTGATAGTGAGGTTAATATCACCTAACTGTTCTCTGATATCAGAGAAGTCTAAAGGTTGACCCCACGGACGGTTTGGTTGCCTAAGACGAGATAAGGCACTATGTGTTTTAAGAAGAGATTGACGGATAATTTCTTGTGTATCACCACCTGTAGGATTAGGGGTTGCTGGCTCAACTGTGATCTGCAGATCTTCGGTTGAAGTAGTTGTTGTTTGAGGGGGAATATTATCTTGTGAATGGATTCTAGTCACTATAGGTGATCGGTTAGGGGGGGAAGGAGTCTTGCGACTGCCTCGTGCCATTAATTAATTTCAGGCCCTCCTTCTAGCACCATTTGTTGACGGGCAAAATTGATCATCCGTCAACTGGGAGAGTGGAACCGGTCCGAGGTTGTCTAATAACCCAAGCCGTTTGGAATGAACCACCCTGACGAGTTTAACGGCTCTGTTGGCCGCTCTAAGGTCTTAAGAAAACCAAAGAGAAAACTAATCTAAACTAACTAATCTATCTAAAACGAACTAACTAAAACTAAATACAAGAAACTAAATTAACTAACAAACTAATACACTAATCTAATTAAAACAAACTACTAAATGAATTAAACTAAAACTAAATACTAACTACTCTAACTATTATATACAATCTACTAATTACTATTACATTAACTCTAACAATTAAATATCTAATTACTAATTGAATTACAACTTATTTACAAATATACAATATCTACAACTTGCAGATTTGAATAAAACCTGTAAAACTCATTTGATTTATGCCCTGAGACAGCGAGAAATATTTTTTTATTTTTATCAATAAGAAATAAAATTTACTGAAATTAAACGATCTAATATATTTACTGTAATTAAGCAATCTAATATAAATCTAATTAAACTTATATCTAAAATAAAATACTAATAAGAATAGTAAACAAATAAGTGACTAACTGACCTGGAAACGCTCCTAATTTGTCCTGCGTATGATAACTTTGAAGTTGGTCGGAGGAAGGAAAATTGCACCGGATTGATCCAAAAGCTTCTCATAAACGATAGGTTGTGCTTCTCTTTGAGTTGTTAACAGGACAAACAAGACATAAAAAAAAATCATAACAATCTTATGATTTATAAATCTCTGTAATAAGGGAAACCTGTTATGCAAAAACTTATACTTTATAATTCAACTTATGAAGAAGAGAAATCCGTCGTTCACAAACTGAATTAAGCAATTGCTATGTTCTTTAAATACTTAGAAGAAACCAGATATGGATAACAATGATTAAATTATATCATTTGAAAATGATTAAGATAGCTAAAGTAGTCATTAACCAGATACAAATTGATATACACAACATGAAACAAAATATTGATATAATGAGAAGCTAAAGCTGTAACAAAACACCAAATTCTGCCTCAGTCTGTATTAAAAATCCATATCCTTGTTCTCCCACAAATGAGGATATCCATTATTACAAAAATGATAGGTATTTATAAGTCTTTCCACAGGGTAAAACCTCCCTGTGGATAACATCAAACTGTTTTACATAATCTGGGAGATATCCCAAAATCAACTAAACTAGGAAACTAAAATGCAAATGAAATCTTTGAAATATCCCCTAATTGCTCATCAAATCCACTGTAATTTCGAATTCATCTGCAATAGATAAAAAATAACAAGTTAGAAAGGTATTTCATAAGGAAAACAATAAAAATTTGATTCTACAGACCTAGCTACAGAATCATCTGATTCTGTAGCTAGTCTAAAATAACATACATGATCAGAATATAAATCAAATCAAATCTTTTTAAAAGGATCAAATCCAATTTTATTTCAATAAAGATTAAAAATGAATCACTAATGATTCAAATGATTTCATCATTCAAATTTCAAACATAATCAAAAGTAATTTAATCGAAACAGGGGTAAGAGTACTTTGTTTCACGGTTATCATAAAATCGGGTCAAACAGTAACAAGACCGTTTCATATCAAATGAAATCCATAGTGAGTCATATCGTATGAGATACGATCCAATCCAACACAATCATAATCCATTTGTTATGGCTATAATAATGTAGCATAACATTCATGTTGTTTTAATTAAATACAAAGATGGGAAGACTGTTACGATTATGGGCAAATAAAAAATTCATAACAACATCAACCAAAATTCGCCATAGATTTCGATTGCTTAGAGTCAACAGGCAGAATCAAATAGTGATCACAACCATTATCAGATCGATAGAAGTGATAATCATAAACTGGGCAACAATCAAAACAAATCGTGATTGAGTTAAATATAGAAACAAGTTGTGATCCTGGGTATAGTCACTTTCATTCCTCAAATCAAATTTAAACAATATATTCCTTGCAATATGAATCGAACTGATAACATGGTGGCGTAAACCAACGCGAGTCAACCGACTGGGTATAACTGTTATGATTTGTATCTATTCACGATTTGGTTGTATATAAAACAAAATCACATTAAACATAATCCAAACTGTATTCGAGCTTGGTTGAAAGTCACCGTAACAGTTAACCATATCACAATTGTCACCAAACATAGCATATGCATTGTAACCGATTCAAATCGAAACCTGATTGTGTTCAAAATCGAAATATGAGAAACAACTTGTGTCTAGAATAGATACAAATGACTTCAATTGACAGCAGAGTATCCAATTTAGGCTAAATCAAACAACTCAAATCCATATCGAATCAAATCGGATCGATTAAAATCTAATCAAAACCAAACTGGGAAACATAATTCCATTCAGTCAAAGCAAAACTATGTACATAATGCATATAACGTGACAGAGCAAATCCACGTTGTAGACAGAGCTATTCACAGAATTTGAATTCGTTATATAAACTTATACTATTTACAAAAAATTATTGATATTACACATACCTGTGTGACGAGGCTATCCAATTACGCCAGCTTAGAATTCACCACAGCCGTGGCCGATTCCACATTTTTAAACAAAATGGAGCCTTTCGTTCTTTGTCTCTTATCAGTGGACTGTAGCTCAGCCTTTTGACAGGTAAGCAGTGTAACCTGGTCCTCCAAAGATTTGATCTTTGACTGTAGCATCGACACATCGAGATAATATCTCTCTAGCCATGAACTACATTGATCACGGGATGGAACTGTAGGTTGAGGCAGAGTAGGAGAGGGTTTAGATGAGTGACCCGGGGTTTCACAAGGAAGCTTAATGCCTGGGTAGTTAGGGTCATTTTTCAAGCAAGGTGGTAGGTTTGACATGAAGTCGTACGAGGGTTTGGCACACAGACCTTCCGAATAGGGATATTCACTTGCCAAAAAACGTTCAACCTTTGAATCAGAGTCCTCGCTCAACACGATAGGGCCAAGATTGACAGGGGGCTTCGGCTTGTTCCTCGCCATTCGAGAGATTAGACAGGCAGTCTTTTTTCCTTTTGCGTTTACAGTGGTTTTGGCTTTGGGTTTCTTGCCCACAGGATTAACAGTCTCGGTATCCTTGGTCACAGAGTGGGGTAGGTCGATAGGTGAGTCGGGTAAGGGTTTAGGTAATAGAACACTGTAGGGTACCGGGGGTATAGTCTTGTTTTCGCTCACCACAGGTTTGTCAACCTGTGGTGGATTCAAATCCACAAAATTATTGTGAGCAAGGAAATCGTTCCAACAGTCTCCGTGTAACCCCAAATGATAAACAAGAATCATTTTAACCAGCCCATAGTGAAATAGGCTGCTATCAGCCTGATTCCTTTTGTATTTCTTAGACATTTTGAACAGGCTTCTATGCAGATAGTAAGGCATATTAAGCTCATAACCCATGCAAACCATAAGTAAACGAAGGTGGTGTAAGAAAACAAACCCATACCGACCTCCGCAGGTGATAAACTGCTTGATAATCATCAACAACTCATGCCAACGTTGTTTCAGCATGGTCACGGGAAAACCCTTATCACAGGAGCTAACCTTACGCGACTGGAAGAGAAGAGTCCAAGGGACCTCTTCCACCTTGCAATTCTTGGACCATCATTGTCCAGTGGCAGGCAAACCCACATCTAAACTGAGAAATTGCTCATCAATTTGCAATTGAACATCACCGACCTTGGCCCGATAGCCATCAAAGGTTAAAGCGAATTTCCGAGCAACGCAGAGGTTAAAACCATTAAATTTTTGTATGAACGGGAGCCATCCAACTTCCTCAAGGTGACTGTGGGCACTGTCGAACATCAACAGAGCCTGGCTGCCGTTTGGTTCAGCCCTCACGACGGGAGCCATGGTGCAAGCACATGGTAAGGGTTTGGGTCGAAAACACCAGCACACAGGAGCAGAGTCACTCGGTCTAACCACTATGAACGATCAAAGGGGAAGCATTAATGTACGCATGCGAGGGTGGTGGTATTATTCACCGCCATGCATAATAGTAATGGCAATAGTACAACCGCCAATTAATCCTCTGTTCAATCAATCATAACACAAAACCATATCATTCGTATAACCACATAATCAAACGATGAGTAATATGCCAACGCGCCATTAACCATAGATTTCAAACCATTGTCATTCAACGTAGAACCAAATCCAAATGTTAAATATGCGTCATCGTATTAGTGTGTAATCAAAGTTTTTTTTAAAACATGGTGACAATTGATTTCATAACATTGACAAGCCAAGGGTTATATAAATTTTAACATAAGGATCACATTATATATATAAAAACAAAAATAAACCATGACCCCTATGTAATTCAATGACTAGGCAAGTCTTGAAAATATAAATCCATATGCTCAATGCCTTACCAATTTAATAAAATCAAATTGCGCAATCAAAGTAAGAACGTCCAAATAGGCATAGTAAAAATCCTTTCAGCCACATAATAAACCAAAGGTAAGTGCCACTCGAAACACCAATACAAAGATCATGATAGTTCAAAGAACGATGGAGAGGTTTTCACGCTTGCAGTCGTGAAAACTTAATGGAGACCAATAAGTGTCGCAAGAAATGAAAATATCGTTTATTTGCAAAATGTGACAACAATTTGAAGTTCAAAAGACATAGGTGTAGGCAGCTTATAGGGCAATAGAAAAAATAGAATTGGCTGCCAACACTAGGTGATAAATGTGGTAGCGTGATCAAATATAACAACTGTAAATATATGTCAATCATATCATGAAATTAAAGTTTTGAATAACAGAACATCCCATAATTCTTCATCCACCTATCATCATGTCAAAACAAAACCAAGACTGCATCATCAACCATATAAGACCCTGTAAGAAGAATCAAAACAACTACATAAAATGTGTGATATGACTATCTCCAAGCCTCCAGTCTACAACGAGGTCCCACCAACTAGTATTATATCTTATTAGCATAGTTAAAATAATAGGATTTAGCAATACTTTGCGGGCGAAATTCGTTGTTGTGATTTTTATCGTCAACACATAGCTTATGTAAAATGGTGTTAATCATAATGGTCTTATAATTGGATGGATTGATTTTATTCCTTCTTTTAAAAATGGGTACAATGAGGCTTTGAGTCCAAGTTTTTTGGAAGCCGTGTTGGATAGTTAAATTGAAAATCTCTTGTATGTGAGGGATGAGGATAGGTCCTGCAATTTTTAGTATTTGAACTTCGTAACCTTCGATGTCCTTAGCTTTTCCTTTTCAAAGACACTTTACCCAAAACTTAATGTCTTCTATAGAAAACACTTCATCCTTTGTAAAGTTGTTTGGCATGTTGTCCATGACATTAGGGGCTTCATACATATTTTTAAGGTATAAATTATAGTATTTCAAAGGAATCTTATTATTTTCTTTAGTTTTATGAGTTAGAATTTACCTCCAACATTTCTTAGGATCTATCTTAAATAGGTGCAAAAACTTATCTTTCCTTTAATTTATGTAGTCTTTTTTTTTCATTTAATTAAGGTTTTGTATATATTTATCTTATCATATTTTAAAGATGTGTTGGAAGCATCCCTAATGGATTTTCTAGAAATTTTACATTCATTATCGTACTAAGGGTTATTTGTACTATTTTTGTTTTTACATAGAACCTCAATAGATAAATTGTTAAATCAAGTAGAGAGGGTTTTTGTAAAATTATAATAGTCGACTTCAATATTGTTTTGATACGATGTGATTTCTAAAGCATTGCTTAAGTCTTTTAAGAAGAGCTCAAATTTTTGTTTGTCAAAAAGTAAGTGTCTTTGGTTTTCAGAGTGCTCCTCAATGGAGATTTTTTGCATGGAAAAGTTAAGAGTTAGGGTTAGAGGTCTATGATTAGAGTCAAGTTCATGGTCATCTAAAAGATCAAGGTTTACTATTTGTTTGTATATGGGCATATCTGATATTACATAATCAACAACACTTCTACCCAACCCATGGATACAAGTCATCCTATTATAGGTTGGCCACTTCTTTAGATCACTGCAAATTATTAAATCTTGAGAACTACATAGCTTGATTAACTTGGTACCAAAAAAATTATTGATCAAGTATTCAAAGTTTCTTTTATAACTGTTAGATAAAATAAGTTCCTCATCATCCAAAGAGGATTAGCATTGGAGTCATTACTTAAAATAGTAGCTTGATTGGTTGTAGTTCTAGCATTAAAGTCTCATAAGAGGAGGATATTATCTTCATTTTTCATATTGTAGATATCTTGATCTAATATTTTGTAGGGAAAATTCTTATCTAGATTTTAGTTTTGTATAAAAAGTAGAGTTAATACGAGTGAAATAACATATAATTTCTATATAAATATTCTTAGCATTAATATCATATATCTCCATCCATATGTAATGATGAAAGGATATTTCTTATGAAGTCAGGTGTGAGGAGAGATGTTCATTTTTATGTAACACGCTATGCCTCCAATACCTCTTTGGGAGGACTTCTTGTTCCATGTGGACCACAAAACAAATCCTTAGATATTAGGGACCTTACATTATTCATCCTTCCAAGTTTCAACCAAGAGGACAATGCCAATGTCACTTGAGATCCAACTTAGTATAGGCCCTTTACTCCATGGAAAACCACAACAGTTCAAAAAGAGGATCCAGAGTGTCCCAAATTTCTATCTATCATTATCTTTTATGTCTTTATCCCTAATCATAACCTTTCAATTCTGAATTATTTCCCATTTCCCTTCCTTCTTGGCTTCTTTCACCTTTTGAACTTCATTTGTATATAAAACTTCATATGTTTATGACATATGATTTACATTCATTTGTAAAATAATAAATGTATTAAATTTATTTTTTTATTTTTTATTTTTTGTACTTGGGGAATCGACAACTGGCAGTTCTCGTACTCGTGTGACATGGGGTCGATCCCCATTGGCTACCACTATAACCCCAGGTGCAACCACCCAGCCCACAAGAATGGCACATGAGTAAATTCGGGTGAGAATCGAACATGAGACTTCATTTTACAAATTTCCTTCCATTTACACGGAACTTTCCAATCCATCTACACCCGTGCGGGCTAAATGTATTAAATTATTATATATGTTTATAATAATAATTAATTATTTGTATATAAAACTTCATAAGATCAATTTTAAGCATATACCAAATAAATGGAAAATCATGCTTCACAGTTAGTTAATTTGCAAGGACTACTTATTTATATCTAATAAAATAAGGTTTTACCATTTTCATTTTGGATTTTGAAATTGTCACTCAAGTTGATAGTTTTTATGTTTTTTTTTGTAAGTAAAAAGTTATATTACCGTAGAATTTCAGAAAACATATACATACTAAGGATCCTATAGTCTTTTCTGCCAAGAAATGGAAACCAGAACTGGACCCAGGCCCTGGAAAAGATGTCCATGACTATACTTATTTTCATAACTAAGATATACAAATAACTAAAGATACTATGAAGCAGACATGATGCCAATATAAATCTGTGCCTAGTATTAGAAAAATTAAAAGCAAGACAAGATAACTTCATGCAATGGAAGCGCCCTAACTCCCATCGCCTGGTGGAGAATGTGGCCAAGATGGAGTGAAGGTGAATTTTTGATAGCATGTTGGGAATATCTGCTTAACATGATCCCTTGAGAAATAATATAAGAAAGTATCTAGTCGGTGACTACAGATATCCTGGCGAAAAACCTGGTATGCTACATTCTAGTGCAAGTAAAAAATGAGTTCCAATTATTCCTAGAAAAGGCCACATGGGGGAGGAAACTCAAGAATCTCTTACTCGTTTTGAGTAACCATTGTATCTGGACATGCAAAATCCTAGGCCTCTTCTTCAACCACCATGGGAGCCAACTTCTCAAGAACAAGACAACTCAAATTCTCTTCTAGAACTTGGGCAGGAGAATCACCTCCCTCTCAAGTGGAAGGGACTAAGAGACTTTGAGTATCCACAAGAGATACCACTGAGGATTCAACATTAATTTGGGGTGGAACCAGAGGTAATTACTCCACTACTAATATCGGAACACAATCATCCTCGACCCAATTATGAGTAGTGGATGGAGATGTAGTGGAAGGAAGAACAGGGGAAGGTTACGAAGGCGGGGAAGGAGATGGGTGAGTGTGGATGGCTAGGAAACAATAATAGGATGGATTGTTCTTTGGTTTTTCTCTCTCTCTCGTCATGATGGAAGTGAAGAAATCAAAGAGCTGAAGTGAGGGAATCAATTGAACCATATGACGAGAAGCCCGGAACAACACCGGAAGACAAGAGGGATCAACAAGAAAAAACAAAATGAGATACAATGAATGGATATCGAGCATAAATGCAACAATATTTCCAATTCCAACCATGAAAGAGACATTAATCCTGAGCCGAAAACACTCAGCTTCCTTGTACGTATGTAGATGCAATCTGACATCATGCCAAACATGTGCATTAATTTTCCCATGCAGTCCAGGATCACAACCAAGTCCCCAACATTAATGTTCTGCATCAGAGTAAATTAAGGGAGGAAGGCGATGAATGTCCATAATGACTCGACTATTTTCATGTTCACCAAGTGGCACCCCATATGGGGAAGACCACTCCATGTGGTCTAAATAAAAACATTGAAATAACAAATAAGGGGTTGGGAGGTGATTGGCATCAAAGGAATTATCTTCTCCCATTAAAGAGACCCCTTTGTTCGCTAACTTTTCAGAAATTGTATTCTCCTCTCATCAGACATGGGAAGGGATCGGGATCAGAGAGGGATGAAGGAGGGAATGGAATACCTCCAAGGAACTGAGGAGACACCAAATAAGGGAGAATTTTGCAAGATCTAAACCATTGATGATTTTAGTAGCCGAAGATATGATTACTTCAGATTCCCCTTTAATAATCACCTTATTCAAAACCAAACTGGAGGCCAACTGAATTCCTCTAATGAGGCCCGAGATCTCAGCCGAGTTATTTGAATCGAAACCTATATTCCCAACCATGGTCCATGATGTGTCTAACTTTCCCGTTTCTATATTTGATAACCACCCCATATCTCAAAAGTCTGGGGTTTTCTTTAAATGCACCATCAAAGTTCAACTTAAAAAATCTTAAGGGAGGACATTTCCAAGACCTGGGGTTCTAAGTATGTGGGGGATGGGGAATGGGAGTGATGATGTGTTTGTTCAGAATAATATTTATATGCCACTGAGAAAGGATGATTATTTTCACCAGTGTTGCATGAGATATATTCTTGAGACTAGTGTTGAGATCTGATCATTTTCTGTATGAAGGAATAGATATTAGATCAAATATGGGGGGACAATGAGGACTTGGAGTGGAAAACTCACTTATTTCTCTCCTTCCAAATTTTCCAAACAAAAAAACCTGGGAGAAACTACCAAATGTGATTTAATATTGGGTTGTTGAAATCCATCGATCCCTAGCTCACAATGGTGTTGATTATGTTGTCCCTGGATCTATTTATTTTTCTCATGATTTGTGTGACTTGATCCCATATTTCAGCACTAAAAGAACATGGATTCAATAAATTATCCATTGATTAATTTTGTTGTAGACAAAGGTGAAAGACCAAAGGCCTAATGAATCCTCTTATCCATATATTTTCCCAAGTGAGTATGCGGTTATGAACTAGGAGCCATAGAAACGTGGAAATTTTTGGCCAAAAGTGCGATTTCCAGACAATTTTCTAGATATTGTCCTTTGGCTAGAGGTGAAATTTGGTTTTGATATTATAGGCTTCTGTAATTGAGAACGATCCAAGAGGAGAGTGACCCCAGAGTAAAATGTCAGTGCCATCCTGATTGCAAACCTTTCTATGAGCAACAACTTCTTGCCAAGGTCACAAATTAAAGTTAGCTAGAAGATTGAGGTTGGTATGAAGGACTTTCCATTTTCTCCAGTGAGGAGGAAGGGGCTCATCCTTCTAGATATTAGCTACCTTGAGGGTATCCCCATTTCTGATTTTTGCGTGAATTTGTTGCATGCTTTCTAAGGATTACAGATAGGAAACTATTTCCATGAGTCTGACCAAAACAGGGCATTTGTTCCACTTCGTAACTCCCAAAAGGAATGTTCCCGGATAAGAGGATGATTCTTCCATGCCACATTCCATATATTTGAACCTGAAATATGATCTATCATCTTGATGATTTGAACTTCATTGATATGAGGAGCATATTTTTTCTTCCATAGCCATGCCCACAGCTTGTTCAGTTTCTTAAGCCAACACCACCAAATATTGGCACCCATAACTTCATTTAACAATCCTAGATCATGAATACCAAGACCTCCATTGATATTTGGCTTACATACTTTATCCCAAATTACGAGGTCCCATGATTTGTGACCTTGCCATAGAAATTTACTTTGCGGATTGTGGATGGTTTTGATAATAGATTGCGGGGTGAAAAACCAAGAAAAAAGGTAAATGGGTATGGTTTGGAGGATCGATTTGATAAGTACAAATCGAGCGGGAAGATTGAGGATCCATAAGGTCAAGGAGTTCAAGAAACTGGTTAGGGATTGAATGAGGGAATCCAAAGAGATATTTCTAGTTGCAACATCATAAAGGGGATTTCCAAGTTGATTGGATGGAAGGGAGTTCATGGGAATACCTAGTAAGCAAGAGATATGTCATTGTATGTCCAAAGAAGTATTGAATAAAAAGAGATGAGATTTATCCAGGTTAATAGAGTTTCATGATCCCTCACAAAAGTTTGAAAGGATGGAATTGTGTTTCATGTCTTCTTGTGTAGATGGGGTGACCATTAACATGGTGTTATCCACAAACTAAATGTGTGACACTGTCGATTGAAGACCATGCAATGACGGGCCTTGGAGAGAACCATTTGAAACAGAGGTTTTGATGTAACAACCCAGACCTTCTACCATGATGACAAAGAGGAAGGGGGAGAGTGGATCACCTTGGATAATTCCTCTGGAAGGGGAAAACGACTTGGATGACACACCATTGACAAGAATGGAGAAGAAAGTTGAGGAGGTTAGGTTAAGTATCCAATTGACCCAATCATTGATAAAACTGAAATCCAAGAGAAGATATTTCATATACTTCCAGCTAAGTAAATCAAAAGCCTTTGAAAGATCAAGCTTGATAAGAATACATGGAATTCAGATAGACTTGAGTGAATGAAGCACCTCATGTATCAATATGATGATGTCCATTATTTGGCACAACTCAACATAACTTGAATTCTCCTTAGAGATGATGAAGGGAAGAATAGGCTTGAGGCAAAGGGAAATCACTTTAGTGTTGATTTTGTAGAACACATTTCATAATGCAATTTCCCTGAACTGTTGTGGTCGGGTGACCTGTTCCTCTTTGGGAATGACAGTAAGAAAGACAACATTGAGAATTGAGGGAACCTGTCTATAAGTGCGATATTCCTCTACAAGTTGTCAGACGTCCTCCCTAACCATCAACCAACAATGGTGGAATAAATATGTTGTAAAACCATCTGGTCCTGGCATTTTTCCCACCAACATTTCCTTTATGGCATGGTCCACCTCCTCAATTGTGATAGGCTGCATGAATGAATAATTTTTCTTCTGGGTGATGAGAGTGAGGATGTGCCTGGTCACCTTATTTATAGATGGATTTCGGTCAGGGATTGGTTCAGATATGACATTTCTGTAATAATTGAAAAGTTTTGTCTCTATCCCTTCATGATCCATAATTTGTTTCCCTTGATCATGTTTTAATTTGGTGATGTGATTAACATACCATATGTGGACCATGGACCGATGGAAGAATTTAGTATTCTTTTTCCCTTCCTTGAGCCATTGTTCCCTCGATTTCTGTATCCATAGGATTTCCTCTTGATTATATATTCCCTCTAACTCTTGTTTGAGTAGCTCCTCCTCAACGTGAAAGGAATCTGATTGGCCTTATGTGATGGAATCCTTTGGATTTCCTCCAAGCATTGTTCTAAGGATCTTTGAGCCTGAAATATGTTGCCCCAAATAGTTTTATTCCACTCCTGAAGTTGATGCTTGAATTTTTTTATCCTTTGTTGAAACCTATACATCAATGTACCATGTGGTATGGATGCATTTTCCTGCTAGGTGTTTGATATCTCTGGTATGTCTGGATGGGTCAAACAAAATTTCTCAAATCAAAAGGGATTGTATTTGGAAGTGTTGAACATGTCGATCCAGAGTTGAACTAGACAATGGTTTGAACCAGAATTTGGGAGAATATTTTCTTCAATTAAGGTTCCATCCAACATCAATGTTTCTTATATGAGGAAGTGGTCTAGGAAACATGATACCTATTGAGAACCAAAGTGCTTGTTAGACCATGTGAATGTGTCATTCGAAGTTTCAATGTCAATCAAATGTAGATCCTCTATCGTGATCTATAGATTGGAAATGTCATTGTCAAGTCTTCTTTTACCTCCTCTCTTTCCTTCCAAAGTGAGGATGATGTTAAAATCGCCACCTAGGATCCATTTTTGAGGTCCCAACAATCTGCCTAGATCTGAGAGGATTTTCAAGAAACATTCCTTTCTTGATTTTTCTAGGGTCCATATGAATTTGTTAGTATCCCTTCCCTACTTTAGCCAATGGCTCTGTAATGGGATGAAAGCGTCCAAGTTGTAGAGAAAATAATTTCTAAAATGGTCGTCACAGGGTTCCATAGAATGGTGATTTCCCCTACCTCCCCACTAGAGCCATTATAAAAAAAATATTTTTTCCTCCAACATCATTTGAAGACATCATCAACAATGTCTCCTGCACATTTCATTTCTTGGAGGAAAAGGATATCTGGATCTTTTTTCATTATAAAATTTCGAGGAACCCTTTGTTTGGTTCTTTCATTTAGGCCTATGATATTCCAAGAAAGGATATTCATGATGATGAAGGAGGGGGAGGATAAAATAAACCCTCGAAAAACCATTGGATCTATCCTGAGTTAATCATGAAGCTTCCTACTTCTCTAATCAGTTATTGCACTGGTTTGCATTTCCACTGCTTTCCTTCCCTTTGCGCTCTTCTCGACTCTTTACCTAGATCTAATTTGATACCCAATCACGAGGTAGAACTTGTTGTTGAGTTTATGTAGACTTGGTGGACCTTTTGTATTTTCTCTAATGGAATATATTGTAGTTATTTTCTATTGTAAGCTTCCTCCAGCTTCTCCAGATCTATGTCATCCAGGTCCCTTTCACCAACATTCATATCTATATTTTCCCCCTCCTCTACATATTGGTATGCTTCCATTTGGGCTACGGATTTGGGAATAATTATCTACTCTAAAAAAGAATCTCGAATATGCTTTGATATACCTTTATAATTACTTTTGTTTTCATGTTGGTGAGGGTTTTCAACCTCTTGTGATTTTGGTAGCTGGTTTAAAACTTCAAAGGAATTGTTGGTGGAGACCTTGTTCCCCATTCCTTAGCTTTATTTCTTTAATATGTGTCTGTGTGTGTGGAAAATACATATTAATTAAAAGTTGTAACTATGTTCGTACTTAAGGTACATTATAAATTATTCCTAAATTGATAGTTCACAAACCAAAAAAGACAGTGTTCTAGCATATAGTTGCAATCCATAAACAACATAGAATACAACTTAGTTCAGAAATACCTAGTAGTGTAACTTCTACAAAAGAATGCCTATAATATTGATTGTTTTATAAAACATAACTATTTAGTAGAAGACATGTCGACTGGTAGCATCACTTGATCCTTCTTTAGTAGGATCGAACACCTACTAAACTGATTCCAAATTTTCAAGAAGTTGATGAACCATGTAATATTCCATGGGATTCCGAATGTTAGAATTAATAGATTGCACTTGATTGGAATTTATTCACTCCTCACCTTTGGATAGGTTAACTACCATTTGAGAAAGATTAAATTTATCTTCCTCCACTATGTTAAGTCGGTTCTTATTCTACATTAGTGTTCCCATTCTTATTTCAATACGAGTAGATACATTGTTTTCCAGATCCTTGATTTTCTCTGAGACTTTATGAATTGAGTTGTGTTTTCCCTCAATTGTCTCCCCATGTCACCTTATTACCCTCTTGATATGCTAACGTTCCAAATATTCCATCTAAAAAAGATAGAATCCCAAGTCCCAATGTAGAGGATGGGAGTCAAGAAGTTATGAGCTCTAAGGCTTATATAAAGAGGGAAAATTTTTAAGATACCTATAAGAGAATAAAATTTGATTAAAGAAAATGAAAGTAGAAAGGTCGATAAAAATAAAAGCCAAAGTAGATCCATTTTAGGCCCCCAATGCAAGAAAATCCAAAAAGAAGAAGCACCTAGAATAAGGAAAAGTCCTAATTCTTAAGCCAAAGTATTCAAATGTTTCTATCTTAGAATCATAGATGAACATAAGATTGCTCAAAACATAAGTTACTATAAAGGATGATAAGAATTCATCCGAGTATGGTTAGACTCCCTATGAATTCAAAAATTATCACCGAAGGCACAAGATAGACACCCAAATAAACAAGCACCAAACAGAACCATAAGATACCATAATTTTCAAACCCATCAGCCAAAGAAACCAAATTGTCACACCATAATCCCAAAGTACTTGTGTTGATTTCCATGCACTCCATAAACATGCAAGGGAATGAGGTGTAACAAGTAATAAGAGGGGAGAAGTTGTTTAACATTATCCTTCCTTCCATTTGAATTGCAAGCATTATGAAATCCATGTACCCTGTTAATTGAGATATATGTGGATTGATCTTTATTCATTCATGGGATGGGTTGGTAATACTCATTGTTAATGACAATATTCCCAACATTTTTCAAGGTGGTTTGATTGGAAAAATGATCCTCAATAGGATTGTTTTCCGATAGGACATGATAAAATTTCACCTTTTCAATTGAACTTTTAACTTGCTAAATCCTCTCTATCGTTGATACCAATCATGAATATATAGGGTTGGTGTCCAAATCCACATGGCCGATGACATTTTTGGAATCCCATACCAGTATTAATCTTGCTATGTGGAGATCATTGTTGAGATTCAAACTTGGAAGAAGACTGTATGATTTGACCTATTTGTTAGTAGGTATGCCAAGGCTCGAGGTGAAATAATATACTATTATTCCTTGAGGGTTTATGATAACTCCTCCCACACCTGCCACCCTAGGATTCCTTTTAGATGCACCATCGAAGAAGAGGATAAAAGTGTTATATTCCTTACTCCATCTATAAGAAGAGGATAAAAGAGTTATGGTTCTTTCTCCATCTATGAAAGTCTTGTGGAATCGTTTGGAGTTGCCAACATGATATAGGATTTTATTTCCCAACTCCATTTTGTGAGGAATAATATTTGATGTTAAATTATGCATACCAATTCTCTTCATAATTATTTTCAAGAACTTGAGAGGACAAACTCTCAATTCCTTTGGAGTTGAAATGTTATGCCAATAATTCCTTGGCCCTAGTGATACATATTATATTGAGAATGAAATTATATAAAAAAAAAATATAGCAGACAATACATAAATACAATCAAATCCAACTTCTATTAATGAATAAAATAATAGAATAATTTAGAACACAAACTAGCTATAATGGTGGCATCTTATCTCTAAAAAGAAAGAGTTGTCAGCTAAGGTTATTCACAAAAACATCCTTATAAAGAGGAAAAAAAGGTCCTTTTATAATGAAGCCTAAAAAAAGAGAGGAAAAAACCTAAACATCAAAAACCTAACCCTATAAGATGAAATGCCAAAAGTATTGTAGGCCTCAAGGTGGTTAGTTTATACACCAACTTCACGAGGGTGCAACATTTTCATATGATCTCCATTTGGATCACACGATAAATCATTGAAAAAAAATATTCCAGGATTACAACTTTTTGTTAGGTCCAAGGAATACCATTGCAACCCTTGCCCCCCTAATGTTCAAAAAACACTATTTAGGGCCTCAAAACGGTCCCAAAAGTTTGGGACCCAAAACATGGTAGAAAAACTGCCAAGAAGATAGAGAATTGTTAAGTCAGTGGAAGAGGTTGGAAGAAACTGGTATACACCTATATCATTCCTCCCCCATTAGGAAGAAATGGTCTCCATTGCATCAAGTTTCCTCATCAGATGGGGAAAATTGTGTTGAATTTATCTGTTGGTGAACCACTTGCCTTGGTGAAGACGTTGTCCTTCTTTGACAACGTGTTAGTGATATATGTTCTATTGGAAGGTGAATTTCATATATGTGTCCATGATTTGATCAATTTTATCCTACTCAAGGAAATTAGGGTTGAATTCAGTAGGGGCCAAGTGCTCAAATACCTCTGAGGTGTTCAATAGAGATGGAAAATATGGGTAAATGAGATCTACTTTAAAGAATGGATGCAAGTCATGGAATGGAGAAATACTTAATTCAAAATAATTCTCACCTATTTTGAGAATCACAAATTCTCAAAGTGAGGATGATGTTAAAATTGCCACCTAGGATCCATTTTTTAGGTCCCACCAATATGCCTAGATCTGATAGGATTTTCAAGAAATAGTCTTTTTCTTGATTTTTTTGGGGTCCATATGCATTTGTCAGTATCCCTTCCTTACTTTAGTCAATGGCTCTGTAATGGGATGAAATCATCCAAGATATAGATAAATTTTTTTCTAAAATGACCGTCGTAGGGTTCCATAGAATGGTGATTCCCCTTGCTTCTCCATTGGAGTCATTATAAACAAAAATGATTTGCATCCAACATCATTTGAAGACATCATCAGTGATGTATGTTGCACATTTCATTTCCTGGAGGAAAATATATCCATATCTTTTGCCATTATACAATTTCAAATAACCCTTTGTTTGGTCCTTTCATTCAGGCCTATGATATTCCAAGAAAGGATCGTCATGATGCTGAAGGAATGGAAGGAGAAAAGAAACCCTCGGTGATCCATTGGATCTAACCTGAGTTTATCATGAAGATTCCTACTTCTCTAATCAGTTGTTGCATTGATTTTCATGCCCACTGCTTTTCTTCCCTTGATGTTCTTCTCATCTCTTTACCTGGATCTGATTTGATACCCAATTGTGAGGTAGCACTTATTGTTGAGTCTATGTAGAGTTTGTGGACCTTTCATATTTTATCTAGTGGAATAGATTGCAGTTCTTTTCTTTTGTAAGATTATTCCATCTTCTCTAGATCTATTTCAGCCAAGCCCCTTTCATCAACATTCATCTTTGTATCTCCCCTCTCCTCTGCATAATAGTCTTCTTCCATTTGGGCTACGAATCTGGGAAGAATTATATACTCTAAAAAAGGATCTTGAATCTTCTTTGATTTACCTTTATTGTTACTTTGTTTTTCATGATGGTGAGGGTTTTCAACCTATTGTGATTTTTGTATCTCGTTTAAAACTTCAAAGCAATTGTTGGTGGAGGCCTGTTTTCCCATTCCTTGGCTCATTTTCCTAGGGTTGGGATTCTTCCGGCCTGATACTTGGGTGAATCCATATTTCTTATTCTCCTCCTCTATTGGTCGTGCTGAGATATTTAAGGGGAAATATCTAAATAAATGTTCATTCTCATGGCATTTCCTGAAGCAGAAAGGTATGTGCTCATCATATATGATCTGGATCCATTCCTCATATTGGTATTCCAGGGTTAAGGATCCCAATAGGGCCTTTGAGACATTCATATTCAAACAGATCCAAGCATAAGAGGTGTTTCTCCTCTGATAGGTAGCCTCTTAGGATTTAACATACCATCCCAGGGTATTTCCTATGTCCATGAGGATTTATTCCAGCCAAAATTCACGTGGGAGGGAGTAGAGGCGGATCCATATCGATGCAAAGGAAAATTCCTCTTTTCCTAGATTGAAACGATCTGTCCAAAATATGAGATATAAATATCTTGAGTTGAAAAAATATGGGCCATTTTATAATACATGATCCTTTTCCTCAATATTGAAGAAGATAATAGTGAAAAATCCCTTCGAGCTTAGCTGAAGGTCATAGTGACCCTTGGGATTCCACCATGTTTTTATACAGTGCATGAATTGAGTATTCTCTCCCACTCTTGCTGATTTTATTACATACCTTGGAGTCATAGTTATATGTGGAATGCATTTCCCCAGCTCCCATATGCAAGTCACTTGTGTATGAGAGGTATTCGCTTCCACATCCATGGCCTTGTTGAACTATTGCTTGTCTTGTAGAATATGCTCATTGAGATGGGGCGGTGAATCAAATGACGGTCACTTACTCATGGCCCCTGGCACTTTGTTAACCACGACATTGTTGTATGAGAGGGTTTACACCCCCTCCCTTGTATCCATGAGGTTCCTTCAGCCTCCAGTACCCCACATTCATGATTGACTTCTACTAAAAATCACTCTGGGAAAGTTGCAGATCTAGATCTCTATAAACATCAAAACCCTAGTTGCTCTCCCTCTCCATTCAACTTACTCCATTGATAGTTTTTATGTTGCTATAATTTGTTTTCATGATTTTTTAAAATCAGGGTTTTTATTTTTAGGAATATATATATAATCTAGGGGAATCAGTAATTGGTCGACGTTACCTGGGAAAGGATCAAATTGTAGCTATGTTCATACTAAAGGTACATTAGAAATTATTCCTAAATTAAGAGTTCACAAACCAAAAAAGACATTGTTCTAGCATATAGTTGCAGTCCATAAACAACTTCATATACAACTTAGTTCAAAAATACCTAATAGTGTAACTTCTACAAAACAACACCTAGAATCTTGACTATTTTATAAAAAATATCTATTTAGTAGAAGACATGTCGACTGGTAGAATCACTTGATTCTTCCTTGGTAGGATTGAACACCTACTAAATTGATTCCACATTCTCAAGAAGTTGATGAACTATGTAATCTTCCATTGGCTTCTGAATGTTAGAATTAATAGATTGCACTTGATTAGAATTTATTGACTCCTCACCTTTGGATAGGTTAACTACCATTTGAGAAACATTAATTTTATCTTCGTCCACTATTTTAAGTTGGTGCTTATGCTACATTAGTGTTCCCATTATTACTTCAATTTGAGTAGATACATTTTTTTCCAAATCCTTGAATTTCTCAGAGACTTTATGAATTAATCTTTGGTTTCCTTCAATTGTCTTCACATGTCACCTTAGTACCCTCCTGATATGCCAAAGTTCCAAATATTCCATCTAAAATATATAGAATCCCAAGTCCCAAAGCAGAGGATGGGAGTCAAGAAGTTATGAACTGTAAGGCTTATACAAAGAGGGAAAATTTATAAGATCTTGAGATGAGAGTAAAATTTTATTAGAGAAAATTCAATTAGAAAGGTCGATACAATCAAAAGCCAAATTATACCCACTTGAGTCCCCCGGTGCAAGAAAATCCAAAAAGAAGAACCACCTAGAATAAGGAAAAGGCCTAATCCTTAAACCAAAGTATTCAAATGTTTCTATCTTAGAATCATAGATGAACATACGATTGCTCAAAACATAAGTTACTATAAAGGATGATAAGAATTCATTTGAGTATGGTCACACTCCCTGTGAAATCAAAAAGTAGCACCAAAGGCACATGATAGACACCCAAACAAACAAGCACCAAATAGAACCATAATATACCATAATTTTCAAACCCATTACCCAAAGAAACCAAATTGTCATACCATAATCCCACAGTGCTTTTGTTGATTTCCATCCACTCCATAAACATGCAAGGGAATGAGGTGTAACAAGTGACAAGAGGGGAGAAATTGTTTAACATTATCCTTCCTTCCATTTGAATTGCAAGAATTATGAAATCCATGTACCCTGTTAATTGAGATATATGTGGATTTATCTTCATTCATTCATCAGACGGGTTGGTAATAATCATTTTTAATGACAATATTCCCAACATTTTTCAAGGTGGTTCGATTGGAAAAATCATCCTCAATAGGATTGTTTTCCCATAGGACATGATAAAATTTCACCTTTTCAATTGAACTTTTGACTTGATAAATCCTCTCTATCATTGATACCAATTGTAAATATATAGGTTTGGTGTCCAAAACCACATGTCTGATGACATTTTTGGAATCCCCTACCACTATTAATCTTGGTATGTGGAGCTCATTGTTCAGATTCAAACCTGGAAGAAGTGTGTATGCTTCAACCTAGTTGTTAGTAGGTATTCCAAGGATCTAGGTGAAAGAATATATTCTTGTTCCTTGAGGGTTTATGATAATCCCTCCCACACCTTCCACCCTAGGATTCCTTTTAGAGGCACCATCGAAGAAGAGGATAAAAGTGTTCTAGTCCTTACTCCATATATAAGAAGAGTATACAATATTTTTGTTTCTTACTCCATATATGAAAGTCTTGTGGAATTAATTGAAGATGACAACATGATATAGGATTTTGTTTCCCAACTCCAACCTATGAGGAAGAAGATTTGATGTTAAATTGCGAATACTAATTCTCTTAATAATTATTTTCAAGAACTTGAGAGGACAAACTCTATATTCCTTTGGAGTTGAAATGTTATGCCAATAATCCCTTGTCACTAGTGGTCCATATTATATTTAGAATGAAATGATACAAAAAAATATATAGAAAAGGAAACATAAATACAATGAAAGACAACTTCTATTAATGAATAAAATAGTAGAATAATGTAGAACACAAACTAGCTAGAATGGTGGCATCTTATCTCCGAAAAGAAAGAGTTTTTGGCTACGCTTATGCATAAAAATATCCTTATAAAGAGGCAAAAAAAGGGCCTTTTATCATGAAGACTAAAAAAAGAGGGAAAATCCTAAACATCAAACCCTAGAAGATGAAACACCAAAAGTATTGTGGGCCTCGAGGTGGTTATTTGATATGTCAACTTCTCGGGGGCACAACGTTTGCATATCATCTACGTTTGGGGAACATTATAACTAGTTGGAAAGAAATATCCCAAGATTACAACTTTTGGCTAGGGCCAAGGAATGCCATTGCAACCCTTGGCCCCCTAGTGTACAAAAAACACTATTTAGATCCTCAAAATGGTCCTAGAAGTTTGGGACCAAAAAATTGTATAAAAACTACCAAGAAGATAGAGAATTGTTAAGTCAGTGGAAGAGCTTGGAAGAAACTAGTATCCACCTATATTGTCCCTCCCCCCTTAGGAAGCAATGGTCTCCATTGCATCAAGTTTCCTCATCAGATGGGGAAAATTCGGCTGAATTTATCTCTTCGTGGGCCACTTACATTGATGAAGAAGTTGCCCTTCTTTGAAAACCCGTTAGAGATATATGTTCTATTGGAAGGTGAATTTCATATATGTGTCCATGATTTGATCAATTGTATCCTTCTCAAGGAAATTATGGTTGATTTCTATAGGGTCCAAGTGCTCAACTACCTCTGAGGTGTCCAATAGAGATGGAAAATACGGGTGAAGGAGCTCCACATTAGATAATGGATACAAGCCACATAATGGGAAATACTTAATTCAAAAGCATTCTCACCTATTTTTACTTGCAAACTAGAAAACTAGCCACCAACCTGCAATTGGTTGCAAGGCATAAAAAAAATACTATCTATGATATATACGTATTTTAGCTATAGGTGGCCCCCCACAAGAAATAAGAATGGATGTTTAATTTCAATTATCTCTATGAATGAATGCCAATACTTTATGATAATGGTATAATTAGTATTATGCAGTGATAATCTTTCCTTCTTCATTTGATGATTGTCTTTACCATCGATCTGGTTGCACAGAAAAGAAGAAAGGTTATGTTCTAAAAAAAAATTAAAAAAAAAATTGCACACATTCAACTCATAAATATAATTAATTCTTTTATAGTTATATTATGAGAAACTAAAGGATTTCTATAATTGTTGAGTCTCAACAAACATTGATTACAAAGGGTTGATTTATAAAAATATGGCGTGGTCTGGAGATGACAAGTTTATTTTGTTATATGGTTTAACACATATTTAAATTTTGGTCCTACATGTCATCAATTTTATTACTTTCATATGTTACTACATTCATATATGGTAATATTCATTCTATATATATATATATATATATAAGTGACATGTTGATATCAAAGGGTCGATGTTTTTAAAATTTTCAATGCATATGGTTTAACATATGAACTTAACGTTCATACTATCGACCACCTTGCAGTTATATCATAGTGCCGAATATTGAAAATATAAGTTGGTTATATCATTCATGTGCTTTCAATGTGGTTTTAATTTTGAACATTGGATATGAGGCCGATGTGAAATTCAGGCCACCGTTTGAGATGGAGAAGTTATATGTTTGTTGATGTGGTTATAAGACATGCAATATTTTGCATACTTGGAAATGTTTCATATATATGAGTTATTTATGGTGCTAGTGGAAATATGACGTGGTTTTGTGAAGTTAATGTGGTATTTTTTTAGGAACATGACACCACATGCATTCAATGCATGGGACATGGGAATTTAATAACATTTATTTTGCCACCCTCACATTGTTTATGAAATTTATTTTTTTGCATTTGGAGTTTTGAACCCGTGGGACAACATGGTTGCTCAAGGCACAATTGTGGTAGTTTGTGGTAACTACAAGACTTGTTTTTTGGAAGTATATTGGACATCAAATAAAGGTATGCTTATTTTATCTCGTACCCATCCAATGCATGTCTTCATTTTTCTGTATCCTTGGCTGGCTTGACACCTCTGCCTCTCTTTCACAGAAAAATGGTTAAACTTCTAGTCAAGGTTGATGTATATTTTCAAAATAAATAAAATGTAAACGTTACCCAACTTCGAACTCATGTTATTTCAAAGGCTATTCTACAACCATATTTGACATTGTTATATTAAGTTTTTCCTTGGACATTGGTTGGTTAATGTTTTAAAAACCTATCACAGAAATTTAGAAGTCCTTGATCATATATTTTTATTGCTAAAACCTTATATTTTTAGTCTTGCACATGTTGAGAAAACATCTTGTATCGAGCACAAATTAGTAAGGCTTTTACGTATTCGACCAAGTTCAATACCCTCTGCACTATTTTAGAAAGAATTAAACCTACAATTATGAAAAGGTAATACTACCCAGTTTTGATATATGTTTAAGTTGTGGCACATCCACATTGCATTTATTGGTTTGATTGAATAAATTATTTGATGGATGATAACTTGTGCAATACAATCAGAGGTTCAATGGAAACTATTTAACTAGAGATAAATTGATTTGGTCGATACACCATACTCTTCTGGTGTTGAAGGGATCACATCGATGTTATTTAACACATAAATTATGTTGTAATCTTGTTTCATAACAGTGGATGTCATGATTATTTAAGATTTCACGAAGAGGTTAGATTTCCTGTACATACAGTTTTGGTTTTAAATTCTGGTTATTGGTTCTGGGCATGAATACTTGAATTGAAAGGAAATATAACTCAGATTATCTTTGTGATTCAAAATGTTTTTAATTTCTGCATAAAGGATCAATCCCCTCATACTATAACTTTTCCTTCGTTATTTCTTAATTCCCATAAACATATATCATTTAAAAATGTCATATTTTCTCCTCCTGTTGCATGAAATAAAAAATGTTTTTTTTATCAGTTAACATGAATATTTGACATCACATTTATATTTTGATTAATAAAAAATTATGATCAAGGGTAGAATTCGAAAGATATATTTCAAGATGATTCTTTTAAATGGACTCTTTATTATAAATTCATGATTTATTGTTCATGGCCAATTCCCTCATACTCTCATCTTACATGAATTCTTCCCAATTCCCAAATTCCATTTTCATTTTAGTCCATATTTCTTCCCTCTGATACATAAGAAATTTCTTTGGGAAATGGATATGTTAACAATAAAGAAGGGATGTTTGACATGATATGCATGAGATGATTATTAGTGTTGAAACACAAGAGGGGGGTGAATTAGTGTCTGGAAATTTTGACTGCTTTTCACACTTTCATAGATTAACTGAATTAACTGAATAAGATATATGCAAGTCAATTAATTATTCATAAACATGTCCAACACAAACTATATGAAGTAGATAAAATATCTTTCTTTTATTTATTTAACTTGAATGAATACAAATCAAATCAATCCTTTAATATCTTCAAATTTAACTGAATATGAGAGATCCAACTCTTTGATACAAGACCCAGCTTGTAAACATGCACCAACATGATAGAATAAACTTTCATTCAATCCATT
>ML777606.1:0-38239 GCA_009831015.1 Picea engelmannii | reverse complement strand
CATGCCTTTGCCATTTAGTATCAATGTGGAAATAAAAATTGTCTTACAGTGAAATTCAAAATAGGTCCCTGAGTGCCCAACTTATCGACCCTCATACAATCTTCCTTGTGTCTATTTAAAGTACACATAGTATTACTACAGATCCTATTTTCTAGTATTTAGTTTGTAATAGGATCTATTCAATGCTTATCTTCTAGGATAATCAGCTCAAACGAGCACTTATAATGCAAATATAGTAGAAATCTCAACAAATAACCCAAAATATCTCTTACAACAACTTGGAAAATCCCACAAAATTTGGAATCATATCTTATTGAGTTGTTCCATTCGAAATATCAAAATTCCATTTGATCCAAATATAAAAATTGAACTATTCATGTTTTACTCCCCGAGTAATAGCATCAAAACATTCAAAAATGTAGGAAAGAACTTCATAAACCATCATGGCATAATGAATGCACTAGATTTGGTGTCTCTCTTCTTCAGTTTGGTTGTTAGCACAATATTATGCCAATATAACCTGAAATTGGATTCTTGCAACTCCTTAAGCAAGGATTTTTGTTCTTTTATTTTCCTTTTATCTTCTCTTGTTGTCTGGCATTCTATTGCTCCACCAAAGCTTTCTCTTTCTTCAATTGTTTTACCATACCCTGTAGCTCCTTAATCTTGTCTTTTTCATTTCTAACTTTAACTCTTAACTTTGGATATTCCTCTATAGGTGTAGGTAGATTCAGGTCTACAACAGTTTGAGGTTTTCTTAATTTGATCCTATATCTTGAAGATAATCCATTGCTATGATCTTCATCTTCACTACTGTCATAATCCCTAGTCTCTGGAAAGTTTGGAATCTGATCTGGTTCTGCAAAAGGATCATCTTTGTCATCCGAAACTATACATGTACCACTAAATACAGATTTAGATTTTGAAGTTGATCTAGTGGTTTCTCTTGTCACAGGTCTCCTGGAGTATTGAGCAACCTGTTTTCCCTTTTCTTGTCTCTTCCTCAAGTTTCAAGATTCTTTCTCAGTCCTGTGCAAAGAAGGTGTCTCTGCATGTTTCTTGATTCACGTCTTAGAATTTTCTGAATTATCCTCTATAATTATAAGATTCTCCTTTTTAATGGATGGATCAAACATGGCCTTTGAATTTAATCTAAATTTATTGGCAGCTCTGGTGGGGTTTCTCGTAGGACACTTAGGCACAGGTGTTGGATTTTTTCCTTGTTTGTTTCCCTTTGCACTATTTTTACTTGTAGATTTTTGTTTCTTCTTGACTAGTGACTGAACGAGGTTCATAGTATAATCCCCATCCTCATCAATTTCCATATTTATGTCTGGATTAAGAAATATGTCAATGTCTTGATCTGGTTTAGATTTTTTACCTCGACTAGTGGTAGCTTCCTCATGATATTTACCTACAGGAAAATCTCCAATGGTTTATTGATTTGCAATTTCCTCTTGCTAGCCCAAGTTACCCTAGCTACAGGTGATTCTTCTTTAATTAGGAACTCGGTGGCCTTACCAATCTATTTCTGTTGGGCTGATTTCTTTCCTTTGGCATTTTTGGATTTAGCTAACTGTGAATCATTTCTTAAAGTCTAGATTAGCCAATCCCATGATCTCTGGACTTTGTTTATAGAGGATATTACCAATGTCTTAATTAATCCCTGATGAAAGAGATTTCCCTTAGCTATAGTCGGATGGGATTGCACCCTCTTGGACATTTTAGATAAAATCTTAAGCAAAAATTAGGGTAAATTAAGAGGACAATCACCATTAATATGAATTAGCAGTCTAATATGGTAAAGATAAACCAATGAAACCTTCCCTCACACGTAATATACTTGTGGATGATCAACAAAGCGATATTTCATTCTTTATTTACCCAACTATGTGGTATTCCCTTTTTCCAGTTAGGGTTTTGTTTCTCTGGGATTAAAAATTGATTCACAAATTCCATAACCACATTCTCCTTCTTCCACCACCTTTCTCCACCAACTGGAAATCTACAGGATTTTGAAATTGAATGTTCAGTCACAAACATCGGTAATTTCCCAAATATAGCTTCAAAGCCATCAAAATTATGTGCGAAGACCATTGAAATCTATTCATCTTGCCTCTAGAAGGTTGTGAAAAAGTCAAACCAACCCGCATCTTTGAACCTCTGTGCCATTTGAGGGTATGCTTCAAGTAATTTTGTGCCCTCAGGTTCTAGTCTGATAATTTGTCTTCTCTTCTTTGGTTCCATGCTATTGATATGGTCCTATAAACAAGTCTGAGAGGATGGATGATTTGAATTCTCAGTTCTCGTGGGTTGTTAAGAACTAAAAATCACTTCTTCCTTCAATTTGATCCCTGCACAAAATAGCCGACACACTAAAATAAAATGTGATGGTTCTGTTAATGATATTCAAACATGTTTGATTTGATGCAGGTATGGTAGGTACAACTCAATCCCTCATATGTAGTTGTTATAATTCCAATATCAACCTGAGAAAAGATCATGGAGAGGAATGCAGATCCTCAAATCACGATTTGATAAATTATGACGCGATCTGGAGCATGTAAAAATATGATTATTCCTAGCACTGTAGGAATAACGCTATTCCTGTAGCACCATTTATGAGTTGGAAAAAATTTGAAAATTCAAATAATGAATGGACAAGTGATGTGACAAGATTTATCATATCAAATTCAAAACCTTTAAAAACTCAAAAATCATTTTAAAAGTGCAATAAAAATGGAAAAAATGACCATTCAAACTAAGAGGTAAAAATCAAGTTTAGGCAACAAAGCATACGCAGGGAGGATCAAGGATTAGGGACACTCACTTAATAAAAAACAGAGTTAGAGACTAACATGGGTGAAGGAGGTAGAGTATTTGGGTCATATTGTATCTCATGAAGGTGTCAAGGTAGACCCTAACAACATTAAATCGATGATGGACTAGTTGATTCCCAAAACATTGAAGAATATTAGAGGATTTTTGGGTTTGACAAGTTACAACCGCAAGTTCATTGGGAACTATGGAAGAATAGAAACACCTTTAATGACATTAACTAATAAGGATGGATTTTCATGGAATTGAGAGGAAACTCAAGATTTTGAACAACTTAAATAGGTGATGTGCAAATCTCCTGTCTTGACCAAACCAAACTTCAAAAAAACCTTTATTATGGAATGTGATTCCTCAAGAAATGACATTGGTGTTGTTATAATGAAAGAAGGAAGGCCCCAGGATTTTGAAAGTCATCCAATCAAGGGAAAGGACTTACACATACCCATTTATTAGAAGGATATGATGGAAATACTACATGCATTGAAGAAATGGTGCCCTTACTTAATAGGTAGGCACTTCAAGGTCAAAACATATCACGATAGTCTTAAATACTTCTTGGAACAAAGACTATCTTCAGAAGAAAAACAAAAATGGGTGACCAATATGTTGGGTTATGATTTTGATATCATTTACAAAAAAGGGAAGAAAAATGTTGTGGCATATGCACTCTCAAAGAAAGGATGAGGATGTTGAGGACTTTCTTTGTGTTATCTCGATCATCCAACCCAATTGGATAATAGAAGCGAGGGATGAATCGAATAATGAAGAAAACATGTGGATTCTCATTCAAAGGTTGCAACAGGATTCCAATGCATCAGATACATTTACATGGAAAATGATTCACTATGGTACAAATATCACTTATATTTATGTAAGAACTCCCAACTCAAACAAAAGGTACTCTTGGAATTGCACACCTGTCAAGTAGGAGGGCACTCACGATTTTTTTAAACCTACCATAGGGTCAAGAAGGAATTTTTTTAGGATGGCCTTAAAACTAATGTTCAAAGGTTTGTGGTAGAATGTTTGGTTTGCCAACAAAATAAGGTGGAAAAAATTAAGAACCCGGGTCTTTTACAACCATTAGCCATCCCAAGTCAACACTGGGAGGAGGTTTCCATGGATTTCATCACAAGGTTACCAAATTCTGAAGAAAAGAGTGTCATCATGGTGATTTTTGATAGACTCACCAATTATGCACACTTTTGGGCACTCTCTCATCCTTTCAAAGCTAGTACAGTTTCCACTACATTCATGGATATAGTTCAAAATATACATGGAATCACAAAGATTATTATAAGTGATAGAGATCCCATCTTCAATGGACATTTTTGGGCATAATTATTTTCTTGTTTGGCTACTCAATTGGCTCGTAGATCATCTTATCATCCTGAATCTGATGGACAAATCGATATAGTGAAAAAAATTCTGGAAGGCTACCTTTTTTGATTTATATTTGATAAACAAACACAATGGTTCAAATGGTTACCCTTTGCAGAATGGTGGTATAACACTTGCTTTCATACTGCAACAAAAATGACACCATTTATCACACTCTATGGTCATCACCCAACTTCCATCACTTCATCTCTAAAATAAAAATCTAAGGTTCAAGTAATGGAATATCACATCAAGCATCAACAACAAGTTATATAACTCTTAAAGGAAAACCTAACCATGGAACATAATCACATGAAACAACAAGCAGATTAGCATCATAGTGAAATAAGTTTTGAATTGGGGGATTGGGTATTTTTAAGACTACAACCATACAAACATATCTCCCTCAAGAAAGATAAGAAGGATAATAAATTATAACCAAAGTATTATGGCCCTTATAAGGTGTCGCAAAAGATTGGTACTATGGCATACAAATTGGAGTTGTCTGCATATTCATGAGTACACCCAATTTTCCATGTTTCATGCTTAAAGAAGGCTATAGGTAACAATATCCCAGTTCAAACTGTATTTCCATAACTTGATAAGGAAGGACAAATCATATTGGATCCTGAAGCTATCACCAACACAAGAATTCACCAATTGAGGAATGGATCCATTTCAGAGTATCTCATTAAGTGGAGGAAACTACCTACTGAAGATTCCACTTGGGAAGATGAGTCTTTTATACATAAGTGTGTAGAATTACTCAAGCATTGCGAAAAACACTTGTCTGAAGGGGAGGGGCATGTTAAGCCCTAAATAGTGGCACATTACCCCTTAATTGAGGAATATTACATTAGTAATGTTATTTTATTTATGTTGGCTTGGGTCCATTTGTTGTAATTGTACCTCCTAGTCTCCTATATATACCAAGGAGACCTTTTCATTTGGAATCATCTTGTATTTGTAAATTTATGTGGTGTATAAGGAGTTTTCCCCCTTGAAGAGGCTTATTATCTAAAATTATCTCTTTGTCAAGGCATTGAGTACTTATTCAGAGGTTTTTTTATGATATTTGATATTTGGTTCTTAACACTTTGCAATGTGGAAGTGGAGGCCACCGCAAGGGATGGAATTATCATTAACCCCATATCAACGAATATCCATGAGGTTTGAGCCTTGGAAAAAAAGAACTGATAATGTCAATGTATCATTGAACAATGTCTCTTTCCTATAGTGGTATAATTACCTAATCAAAGCCACACAATGCATGCAGATCCCACAATATATGTTGAACATAAACACAAGAAAAATTTGGTTCAATATTAATATGGATCACATCTTTGTTTGACCACGTGTTACGAATGTTGAGAAGTTTCACACTCCCCTGCTGCCATATTACCTTGATGTCGAAGCATTGGACAAGGAGGTTTGTTCATGTCCTAGTGTGAAGAATATCCAAAAATCCTCAAGGGTGTCTGATCAATTGTCATCGATTTCATAGAGGGAAGCTCTAGCTAGTATAGATGTTCCTAGTTCTAGTGGTGTAATCGAGTCCCAACGTACACCTTCAGATTCATATTCATAAGAGGAGGAAGAATCCTTGCCAAGGTCCATTCCATAATATTCATTTCTATCATCCATTCCTGATAGTACTTTATTCACTAGTAAGGATTTCAAAGAATCCTTTGAAGCTACATTTTCAATTCCCTCTAATAAATTCTACACCAGTTAACCATATTCATCCACTAGTCTCCCCATTTTTACCGATGTCATTCATGTTTCCTCATTGCTTCCACAGAAAACTGTTTGTACTCCTCTATCGCCCACTATCTCCATTATTACCATCATTAATGAACCTGATGTTAGTGTACATGAAACTCGATCTACCCTCGTTGTTGAAGAACATAGATATTAGTTTCCTATCTCTGCCGCAAGCACTTCTCCCATCCATTCATTTTCCCCTATTCATCCTAATACTGAAGAGAATACTCATGAGTCTATTGAACCTTTGACCATAGACGACGAAAGTGATATTTTTGTACTGTTTCCCTCCTTAAATGTTCCACTAGTGAATGCCCCTAATCCTGATATATAGAAATCCATAGAAGAGGTAGCCCAGTCCCTTCCATATCCTTCACAAGTCCCAATGGAAATCCATGAAGAAACCACATCGGCATAGAGCACTCGTTCTATCCATGAGAGGGTTAAGCCACTCATTCAAAACCCTCAACATTGTTGCACAATCCTCCAGTTGTGTTTAGAGAAAAAAAGGGTTGTTTCCTTGCTTCCTCAGAATGTATAAGAGATGCTTGATCATAGCTTTCAACATACCTCTCTAGGTCCCATTGTTGAAAATACCCCTAGCTTATCTAAGAGGTCAATTTTAAGTGGCAAACCACTTGCATTGAGGATATTTCGATATCAGTCTATCAACAATGAATATTTCACAGCTTAGCACACACCAAAATTGTTGAATGTCCTAAGAGATTCTTCTTCCCAGATAGAGAGACACATTGTTTCTATAGAACATACCAATGAATAATTAATACAACAGAGCTAGGATTTTAAGAATGAGTTAGAGGAAGTATTAGAGGACCAATACCAAGCATAAAACTTGCACACATAGATTCAATCAGATATGGATGTTGTCTCTAGGAAATTGGTTGAATTTTGGCCTACAATCTAGCAGGATACCCCTCAGTTTCCATAAGACATTATTCTTGTTGTGCCATATTAACGAGTTGAAATCCTTTTATATGCATGGTCCCAATTAGCTGAAAAAATAAGCATACTACAACATCAAATGGATACAATTCATCTGTAGGAACAGGAGAATCCCAAGGCTATGCTGGAAAAAATTATGTAAGTGGTTGCATAAGATGATTTCGCTCAGTCTTCGCTTCATAGAAAAATTAGAGAGTGCAACCTGATTTTCACTACAATCAATGATTGGGTTGGCATGTTGGAGTGAAGGAAAAATATTTTTGAATAATTAAGAGTTCAAATACAAAATATGAATGTGGAGGCACATGCCATCATAGATCCCATTGTGAAGAATGTAAATTCCAAGAGATTCAAGAATCTGATGATTGGCTTGATGCATTGTTTGAAGTTGTACAAACTGTCAGGAAAGAGATATAAGAGTTCCAGCCCATAGTCCAGACTATATGTGTTCATATGCATCAAGTGATTTCCATGGAAGATACATAATGGGATGCTCTTCTTTCCACTAAACCTCAAGATCCTGATGTTTTTTCCATGTAAGAATTTGTCGCGGGTGCATCTATTTTTCTCTGGAAGTGGCAAGATCACTTGGAAAAATATGACAGTTTCTTCCAGCAAGCACTACATATTGTACCAAATTTGGGCCCTAATTTGTTTGAATAAGGCCCTAGTAAAAAAGTGGAAGGTTAACTTGGGGTGAGTCAACAGTTGCGGCCAGGGCCTGTTGGACCCTTCGTTTTTGGATAAAGCGATAAGGATGAGTAAGCAGTGGAAAGAGTCAAATGCATGGTGCAGAAGATGGACGATTCAAAAGTGGTGGAAAAGGTAATACTATGGGCACATCAAAGTAATATTGGGCATGAGAAGAAGAGTATTTTATTTAGTTAATCGACTTTGTCAAAGGCACGAAAGTATAAATAAAACAACAATGTAAAGAGAAAAGGCTAATGTTCTCATTACTAGTGTCGGGTTTTGTCTGATGTTGGCATTGTTGTTGCAACTATGGTGAGTCCAGAGTCTATAATGGGTTATGAGGAATTATCTCTTGTTGTGCGAGATGAGGTGTTTAATAGCTATGTATTTTGAATGGCGATCTATTAGATCCATGTTGTATGAAATTTTTTGGTACTACTACCGCTAATAAAATAAGATGATTTAGGGCCTTACAAATTTTATTTACAGTTATCTATTATGATATGAATGGATATGTAGTTTTGTTATATATTTATTTATCTCTTTATTGGTGTTATTTGAATGCTATCGCAACTTGATATCTATGGTTAAACTATGGATCTGAGTATTGTAGAAATAGATTTGATGTTGTGTTCTTTATAACTCCCTTCATCATACAAGTCTCGATGACACTTCGGGTGAGACCTCCTTCCCTTACAGAAGGTTGAATATGTCATCTTTCTTAGACTATGGTAGTACATTTTTTTAGTAACTACCAAGAACCATGGTCTATATTTTGTGCCAAAAATTCCTATGCATTGTCAGGTCAAACATCCCATTGATTTGATACCTGGTGATCCCTTTCCCAATAATACAATATATAGACACTCCCTTTTGAAGAATGATGAAATAAAGAATCAAATTCATGAGCTCATCCACAAGGGCCACATTCAACCAAGCTCATCACCTTATGGATGATCAATTGTGTTGGTGTAGAAGAAGGRTGGAACATGGAGTCTATGTATTGATTATAGATAATTGAATAAAATCATTATCAAGAATCRATACCCAATTCTCTAGATTGAATATATTATTGACCAAATCAAGTGTTCCAAGTTATTCATCAAGATCAATACAAAGTCAGGTTATCACTAGGTTATAATAGAATCAACTAATGTATCGAAGACTTCCTTCAAATMTAAAGAAGGACTCTTGGTGTGGTTGTTCATTCCTTTTAGCTTGAATAATTCTCCATTAACATTCATGAATATGATGGATGATATATTGCAATCATTCAAAAACTCTTTCATGGTGGCCTATTTGGATTACATCCTCAACGCCCTATTTGGATTACATCCTCAACTTTATTCAGAACTAGGAAAATCACTTGTAGCACATTCATTAGGTCCTGAGCACTTTATGGGAACACAAGTTATACACAAACCTGGGAAAATGCTCATTTGACATGAAGAGAACCCAATATTTAGGATACATCATGGATGAAAATGGGGTGCATGTGGACCCAACCAAGATCCAAGCCATTCATGATTGGTTGGCCTCGATAACTCTGAACGAACTTCACAACTTCTTGGGCCTCACCAACTTCTACCACAGGTTCATGTTGGGGTTCTCTCATATAACTTAGACCTTAAGTCAAGTGAATGAGGGGGGAGATAAAGACAAATTTCCATGGTTTGAATCATAAAATAAATAATTATAGGATCTTAAACACTGCCTCTATTATACATCTATCCTCATATTTTTAGATATACAATAGTCATTCGACATCAAGACACATGTCTCAAACTATGCTAATGGTGTCATCGTCACTCAGCAGGGAAATTTGGTTTCCTATCATCATGAAGAACTTTATGATGTTTTTCATAGGTATGTCGTATATGACAAGGAGACGTGGTCCATTGTGAAAGAATGTTAAAACTGAAAGCATTACATTCTATGAATGGAAACAATTATCCAGACCGATAACTAGCCTCTTTAGTTCATGCAAACACAAGGGAAGTTATAAAATGACCTCCACAATATGTGGTCAACATACCTGCAACAATTCCACTTGCACATCAAGTACATGAAGGGTAGAACCAATTGAGTTTCTAACTGCCATAGTCAAACTCCATTTGTAGCACTAACCATGGTGCTCAACTCTTGTGGGCATGAGACCTCAAGGTGGTCCCAGTTATATGATAGTGATCTTGAATTTTCCATCAGATATCAAACACTAGTTGCAGGAACCCCAGTTTCAAAACTTCATCTCCAATATGGAATGTGATGATATCTAGGCCATGTTTTTGTTCCTTCAAGTGAGTCTGTGAAGCTGATTTGGGAAGCTCATTATAGTTTGGTGGAAGGACACTTAGGCATGGAAAAAAGTGGTAGTACTACAAATATTTTTTATTATTAGAGCTTTGAAAATATGTGAGCAAGTATATCATATCATGCACTTCTCGTGCCATCACCAAACCTTCCATTAATAAAAAAGGGCTATACACCCCTCTTCCTACTTATGATAGGACTTGGGAGTCCATATCCATGGATTACATGTATGGTCTACCTTCAGCCAGGAATGGAAATGACTTTGTCTTCTGATGTAGACACCCTACCTACCTCTACCTCGGCAGGGTCCACTGACCTCCCGGTCAAGGATCGTTCAAATTCCTTTGAGCCGAAATGGATCTTTGATTCCATGTTGGAACCTTCGACACTTATAACCACAGGTCCTATTATGAAACTCTCCCTATGCGACTAAGCACCAGGCACAAGCTCCTTCTCTCACGTGACCATGGGCTATGACTGTGTGCCTACAAAAAATGTGTTTTGGGACTTTACATGTTGGGACTTTGATGTATGAGCCACCCCTGACTCCCCAACTCCCGAAAATTTGAAAAGGGCCTAACGACTGTTAGCTCCCTCCACACATGTGACCATTCGCATGACCACAGGCTTAACCTAAACGGCATGTCACATTTCATGACTTCAATATTTCCACATGTGAGTCACTCCTGAATCCTTTCTTCCCAAACTCCTGATCCCCGATGTTCCAATCAACGATATTTTCTCTCGGTGCTAGCTCCTCTCGCTAGGCCCCTCTAACTATGGCAATGGAAAAACCAAGTGCCAACTCAAAAGGTATTTCGGGATTTCGCGTATCAGGAATCCCCGATGAGGTTCACCTCCATTCTCCTGATCTCTAAAACCTCGATGCCAGATCAATGGTTCACATGCTCCCATGATCCAATGGTCTGATCTGTTCCTTCTTGTATCAGGACTTCGCATTTCGTGAAGTCGAAAGACTCCTCACCTCTAATATTCCGACACCCATTTTCCCAAGCTTTCGAATTTTCTGCCACCTGTCTTCTTGAATGATGGACAGTTCTGATGATTTTGGAACTTTGGGACTTTTCAAATTCCGCTCTCGTGTGCACTCTCAGGGAGTTAAACCTTGTGCACCTTCAGCTAGATCCAACGGCTGTTGGTCCTAACGCTCATATCTGATGGCTCAAATTTGTTCTTCTCCAGTGCGCTCCCTTGGGTGTCTGGACGTGAGCTCTAATGGTCCATATATCCTCTCTACAACTGATCCTATGGTTGTATACACTCCTCTTCCTAATATTTCAATTCTTCCTAGACTTGAAAGATCTTGAGGCTTCAAAGGCCTCGACCTTTTCTTCCTCTGCGAGCCCAACTACTTGGTTCTCTCCTCCACTCTAAAAATTATTTCCTTCTTGAACTTTGTCTGGGGCTCGGACCTTGAAGTGTCTCGGCCTTTTGTTCCCTTCTATTGGAACTCTGTGCACAAAGGCGTGATTCCTCTTGAGCTTACAAACTTGAAACAGTTCGCTCCTATGCACACTACTTGTGCTTGAATAACCTCCAAGCGGTTGTCTATCAACACTTCATCTGAGTGTTGGTCTGGTGGATTCCTTGCACAAGTATTCCTCCAAGGTTTTCAAAAACTTTGTCCCCTTTCTCTCCTTGAAAGGATATAAGCACCCTCCTGGTGACTTCTGCTCAAACATGCCTTGCTGAGCCTACAGAGTATTCAACAACTCTATAAGTGTCTTCCTCCGACACTTCCCTTACCTCTGAACTCGAAATAGAGTTCCCTGGTGCACCCCTTGCACTCACTCGATGCCCTCTTGGCAACGATCTACATAACCCTTAGTAGTTATGTCTTCCCTCTATTCCCTCCTCTGCACATTCTTACCTCCAAGGTGTTAAGTAACCTTGAGGCTTCTCCCTTGATTTTCTTGATTCCTTTGGTGCGCCCTCCTAGCACGTTCTTGTCTAAACTCTACATAACTCAGATTTTCACTCTAGCACAAGATTACAAATTCTTCAACACTCTGTCATGCAACCCCTTGCATGAAGCCACAAAGAACCCAGACTGAAATCAAAGAAAACTCACAGACAACGAATTGTGTCTATCCGTGAAGATGGAATCTAACATACATCTACAACATACAAATGAACACACACATAACATTTGTGAAAGACACATTAACAAACATAATCATATGCAGGAAAAAATCCTCTTTTCTCATTAACATAAATGTCTGATTACAATGTGTACAAATCTTGGACTACAACAGAGTCTCGAATCTCTCTCCTATCTCTCTATCTTCTAATCTATCTGCCTCTCTCACACAAAACTCTTCAATATAGATCGAAAGATATTTTTACAAAAGGGGGCTCCTCAAGCTCTTCTCTCCAAGCTACCTACTCTCATTAATTTACAATGAATTACATTCAATGGATGTCTAGTCCGAATCGGATCTAGATCTTATCAGCCTGTCAACCATTAAAGGCAAATCTATCTACTATATGTACAAAGGCATCGATTTGTCTCTTCCAACCCTACAAACATTTAATTGTATTCTAAAATTTAAAATGAGAGGGTTAGCGCCTCTCCCTTCCTTGAATGTGCACTTGATGTGTTATCTAGCTGGTGCGTTGCTGGGTTGGAGTGATGCTCCTGCATCATACTCCACTACTGCAAAAAATTCATGAGCTCCTGCTCATGAGCTTCCCGACTCTGTTGAAATCCACCTGGATCCCAAACTATTCTTTGGAGTTGTCCATATTCTCCACTTATTTATTGTTGTTGCTTCTACTTCTTCTCTATTTCTATGGAGGGCTTCCTTCTGCTCAGCTTTTCCTCACTAACATTTTATATTACTAACCTCAACATCAACCTTCTTATCTCTTCTATCTCCCTGTCCAACTACTCTAGTGGTTGGATCTCTTTATGTTGCATGTTCTACTACAACTCCTCTTTATCAATGGGTGGATCATCTTGGTCCCCCTTGCTATTTTCTCCATCTCCTGTGGCTTTATATTTCCACTCTACTGCAAAATCCATTTCTGCAGTCTCATTACTGAGTTGTTGCTCAGCTTCTTCTGTCTGTTCTTCTGTTGGTTCATATCCAAATTATTCAAGCTTCTCCTCGGACTGAAATTCTTATTCATCTTCAATTGTAGGCTTCAATGCTGCACTCATGTCATGTTCAGCTTCCTGGATAAAACTTCAGAGAAATTATGTTGAATTCTCTTCTCCCACAATATGCATGACTGTCTGCTCATGGAAGTCATCTACTGGCTCTGGATTTTTCAACCAATTCTCTAGCATATCTAACTTCTTCTCCCATGGAGAAACCACCTTATCTACATGCTCTTCTTATGCTACTACACTGTAAATATGTGTTGTAGCCTCATCTGGGTTGCTTGGTAGGAATACTTCCATTCCTCCAATGATCGGAACATATTTTTGACCCTCCTCTTGGATGGTGGAAGTTTTTAACTTCTCATCATCTTCATCCACATGAACCTTCATCCATCAACACTCCTTGTTGATTTGAACTCACCTCTGAGTTCACGAGATCCTCCGATGATCCCATCTCATTGATCACCTCGCAATTTCTGAGACCCTTCTCTGATCTCCTTTGCTCATCATCACTAAGACTCTTCCCAGTTTCTGGCTCACATATATGAACCACTTCCTCTTCACCACTGAGGCTTTCAACATACCTCATCCACACTCTCAATATCCTTTGTTTTCCTCTAGACAACAATTTCTAAATGGGACACTTCACCTTCTTCTTCATGGGCCACTCATATACCCAATGTGTTTTTTCACCCTTCTACATTTTAAATTCAAGCTTCTCCATCTGTGCTCTTATCTCACTAAGCTCTTTGTCTATCTCAGCCTTGCTTTTCGGTCGGCGGTCTTCTCTTGGACCATGATCATGGCCTTCAGTAGCCATCCTTTTCCACTTTGATACCACTTGATGGTATCAGACTATCTCCATTCACCGTCTCTCCTTTTCCTATGATCTGCAGACAAAATATTAAGTTCTGATACCACTTGATGGTATCAGACTATCTCCATTCACCATCTCTCCTTTGCCTACGATCTGAAGACAAAATATTAAACTTTGATACCACTTGATGGTATCAGACTATCTCCATTCACCATCTCTCCTTTGCCTACAATCTGTAGACAAAATACTAAGCTCTAGTACCACTTGATGGTATCAGACTATCTCCATTCACCGTCTCTCCTTTGCCTACGATATACAGACAAAATATTAAGATCTGATACCACTTGTTGGTATCAGACTATCTCCATTCACCATCTCTCCTTTGACTATGATCTGTAGACAAAATATTAGGCTCTGATACCACTTGATGTAGACCCCCTACCTACCTCTTCCTCGACAGGGTCCGCTGATCTCCTAGTCAAGGATCGTTCAAATTCCTTTGATACAAAATGGCTCTTTGATTCCCTGTTGGAACCTTTGACACTCATAACCACAGGTCATGTTATGAAAGTCTTCCTACGCGACTAAGCACGAGGCATAATCTCCTTCTCTCATGTGACCACGAGTTGTGACCGCGCGCCTACATAAAAAGTGTTTCAGGAATTTGCATGTAGAGACTTTGATGTATGAGCCACCCCTAACTCCTTGAATCCTGAAACTTCGAAAAGGGCTTAACAATCATTAGCACCCTCCGCTCATGTGACCATTCCCATGAACATGGGCTTAACCTAAACGACACGTCGCATTTCGCGACTTCGGGATTTTCGCATGCGAGTCACTCTTGATTCCTTTCTTCCAGAACTCTTGATCCCTGATGTTATGATCGACGATATTTTCTCTTAGTGCTATATCCTCTCGCTAGGCCCCTCTAACTATGACAATGGAAAAACCAAGTGCCAACTCAAAAGGTGTTTCGGGATTTCGCGTATCGGGAATCCTTGATGCGGTTTACCTCTGTTCTCACGATCTATGAAACCCTGACGCCAGATAAATGGTCCACATGCTCCCATGATGCAACATTCCTACCCATTCCTTCTTGTATCAGGACTTCACATTTCGCGAAGTCGAAAGACTCCTCATCTCTGATCTTCCGATACCTAGTTTCCCGAGCTTCCGTATCTGCTACCACCTGTCTTCTTGGACGATGGATGGTTCCGATGGTTTCATAACTTTGACACTTCACAAAGTCCACTCTCATGTGAACTCTTAGGGAGTTAAACCTCGTGCACCTTCAGTTGGATCCAACAGCTATTGGTCCTAATGCTCAGATCTATTCTTCTACAGTGCACTCCCTTGGGTGTCTGGATGTGAGCTGTATTGGTATAGATATCCTCTTTGCAACTAATCCTATGGTTGCATATGATCCTCCTCCTGAGATTTCAATTCTTCCTAGACTTCAAATATCTCAAGGATTCAAATGCCTCAACCTTTGCTTCCTTTGTGAGCCCAACTACTTGGGTCTCTCCTGCGCTCTAAAAATTCTTTCCCTCCTGAACTTTGTCTGGGGCTTAGAACTTGAAGTGTCTTGGACTTTTGTTCCCTTATGTTGGAACTTTGTTCACAAAGGCATGATTCCTCCCGAGCTTATGAACTTGAAACAATTTGCTCCCTTGCACACTACTTGTGCGTGACTAACCTCCAAGCGGTTTTCTATCAACACTTCATCTAACTGTTGGTTTGGTGCATTCCTTTCATAGGTCTTCCTCCAAAGTGTTCAACAACTCTATCTCCTTTCTCTCCTTGAAAGTATATAACCACCCTCCTGGTGACTTCTTCTCAAACACGCCTTATTGATCCTACAGAGTATTCAACAACTCTGTAAGTTTCTTCCTCCGACACTTCCCTTATCTTTGAACTTGAAATAGAGTTCCCTGGTGCACTCCTTGTAGTTTCTCGATGCCCTCCTGAAAGAGATATACAGAACCCTCAGTAGTTTCATCTTCCCTCTGTGCCCTCCTCTGCACAGTCTTACCTCCAAGGTGTTCAGTAACTTTGAGGCTTATCCCTTGGTTTTCATGATTCCTCTGGTGCGCCCTCCTGGAACGTTCTTGTCTGAACTCCGCAGAACTTAGATGTGCACTCTGGCACAGGCTTATAGAGTCTTTAACACTCTTTCATGCAACCCCTTGCATGAAGCCACAAAGAACCCAGACTGAAATCAAAGAAAACTCACAGACAATGACTTTTGTCTATCCCTGCAGATGGAATCTAACATACATCTACAACATACAAATGAACACACACATAACATTTATGAAAGACACATGAACACACAGAATCATATGTAGGAAAAACTGCTCTTTTCTCATTAACATAAATGTCTTATTACAATGTGAACAAAGTTGGGACTACAACAGAGTCTCGAATCTCTCTCATATCTCTCTATATTCTAATCTATGTACCTCTCTCACACATAAATTTTCAATCTAGATACAAATATATTTTTACAAAAGGGGGCTCCTTGAGCTCTTCTCTCCAAGATACCTATTCTCATTAATTTACAATGAGTTACATTCAATGGTTGTCTAGTCTGAATCGTAGATCTTATCAACTTGTCAACCATTAAAGGAGACTCTATATACTATATGTACAAAGGCATCGATTTGGATCTTCCAGCCTTACAAACATTTAATTACATTTTAAAATTTAAAATGAGAGGGTTGGCGCCTCTCCCTTCCTTGAATGTGTGCTTGATGTGCTATCTAGATGGCGCGTTTTTGGGTTGGAGCGATGTTCCTGCATCATCTTCATGGTCATTGATTGATTCTCTAATATGGTAGCTTTGACACCCTGGAAGAAGAGTATCATAGCCAATGCCACTGCTAAGATATTCTTCGAGAATGTTTTGGTTCATTTCAGGCTACCACGAGCTATTATTTTAAATCGTTATATATTTTTCTTGAGTACATTCTGGTGCAATCTATGTTCACTGATGGACACAAAGCTCACCAAATAACCTTCCTTCCACCCCTAAACTAATGGACAGATGGAGGTAGTCAATAGGATGTTTTTTATATTATGATAATGTATAACTCCAAACATCCCCACACATGGGATGCGGATTTTCCTTATGTTTAGCATAGCTACATTCTATCCCTTAATAGATATATCGACCGCATCCCTTTTCATGTGTTCTTGGGATTCCAACCATTGACCCCAATTGACAAATTTATTCCCATTGCATTCACACAGGAAGAATATGACCATACTCAAACTAAGGTTGATAAGGTATTCGGATTTGTTGAAGGTATTCAACACATCCACCAACAAGTCCATGACATCTTGCAGAAATCCAATGCTAAGTACAAGTAGTCAGATAACAAACATTAGGTTCCACACAAGTTTCAGGTTGGTGATAAGTTCTGGTTACATTTTCAGAAAAAGCAACTTGTAGGACCCCATCACAAGCTTCATTGTTATTGGATAAATCAATGAATGTGGACATAAACTGATATCCCTAGATCTACCTAGATCTAGAACAAAATGAGACAGTACATGATGCTTTCCCTAAGCTCAATCATTGGATTTACTACAAGATAAGAGATGAATGATATACCTTTGAATATTGCTTCCTTATGTCTTTGTTGTCCCTGCTCCACTCTGGTGCTCTTGTGCTATTGATCCTACAATGAAACACAAACCAACCAAAGTGAAAGAAACAATAGTATATTCAATGAAAACTTACACATGTGATCAAGGAGTCATGTAATAAAATGAGAATGATTTTATGGGAAAGAAACATGCCAGTGTATTATATTAAGTAAAAGTGGAAGATACAACCAAACAACCTTGATGTTGCAAGGTTCCCTTTCGGTGGCCCTTTGCTCCAACACACACACTTGCTCCAAACATTACATGAAGAGGATCCATAATAACTTCATGGACATATGAATACCTCAAGCATCAAATGAGATATAATCCCTCACACAATTCTCAGCCTATTACTTCATTAATTCCTTGCTTTCTCTTTCTTTATTGCTTTCTTTCTTTATTGCTTAACCTTTTCCATGAGAAATCCATCATTATATAGGAGAAAGAGAGATGGTTAAAGAGATTAGGATGATCCCACCAAATAAGAGAAGTAAGGAGGATCCCGACCATATGGATGCCACCTCATATTCTAGAAGATCCCTTCTAGAACTTTCCTGAACTTCAACCTTTTCTTAGTCTTCCAATGCCACCGCACCCTGGCTATAGTGCAGCCTGTAGAAAGATTGCAATCTAGTTTCATGACAGCCTGCGGAAATCAGGCATTTCCGCACTGTACTTTATGGCTGGCTTGCGACGGCCTTCTAAAAACAAGTTTTGTAGAATAGGGAGCTAGTCACTTTTCTCATGAAGAAAGGTTATTTTGGAAGCCTGAACACATACTGTAGAAACATCACCAGGGTGACTAAAATAATGTGTAACAGAATAGCCCCCAAAGTATGAGGTTGGAACTCATGACAACCAAAATACTTTGTAGAATATGTGTGTGTGTCGGAAACAAGGAGTGTACCAATCAAAAACCTACAAACAACCAAGCATTTGTGAAATATTATACCATGTCTTGACTTCTTGCTTTATTGCTTAACCTTTTCCATGAGAAATCCATCATTATATATGAGAAAGAGAGATGGTTGAAGAGATTAGGATGATCCCACCAAATCAGAGAAGCGAGTAGGATCCCAACCATACAGATGCCACCTCATATTCTAGAAGATCCCTTCTAGAACTTTCATGAAATTTGACCTTTTCTTAGTCTTCCAACATCACCGCACCCTAGATATAGTGAAACCTGTGGAAACTTCACAAGCTAGTTTCATGACAGCCTGCAAAATTCAGGCATTTCCACATTGTACTTTATGGCTGCCTGCAATAGCCTTCTAAAAACAAGTTTTGTAGAAGAGGGAGCTAGTCACTTTTCTCATGAATAAAGGTTCTTTTGGAATCCTGAAAACATGTTGTAGAAACATCACCATGGTGACTAAAATGCACCCTGATGATTACTTTAGTCACCCTGGTGATGTTTCTACAACATGTGTTCATGCTTCCAAAAGAACCTTTCTTCATGAGAAAAGTGACTAGCTCCCTCTTCTACAAAACTTGGTTTTAGAAGGCCATCGCAGGCCAGTCATAAAGTGCAATCTGGAAATGCCTGATTTCCACAGGCTGTCATGAAACTAGCTTGCAACATTTCCACAGGCTGCACTATAGCCAGGGTGCAACAACATTGGAAGACTGAGAAAAGGTCGAAGTTCACGAAAGTTATAGAAGGGATCTTCTAGAATATGAGGTGGCATCTGTATGGTTGGGATCCTACTTGCTTCTCTGATTTTGTGGGATCATCCTAATCTCTTCAACCATCTCTCTTTCTCCTATATAATGATGGATTTATCATGGAAACGGTTAAGAAATAAATCAAGAAAGCAATAAAGCAAGAAAGCAAGAGCAAGCAAGGAATTAATGAAAGAATAGGATGAGAATTGTGTGAGAGATTATATCTCAATTGACGCTTGAGGTCTTCATCTATCCATCAAGTTATTGTGTATCCTCTTAATGAAAATTTTGGAGCAAGTGTGTGTGTTGGAGAAAAGGGCCATTGAAAGGGAACCTTGCAACATCAAGGTTGTTTGGTTGTATCTTCCACTTTTACTTAATATAATACAGTGGAATGTTTCTTTCCCATAAAAGAGCTTCAACACATCAGATAAGGTAGTCGGACTTGTTGAAGGGATTCAACACATCCACCAACAATTCCATGACATCTTTCAGAAATCCAATGCTAAGTACATGTAGTCAGATGATGAGCATCGAGTTCCACACAAGTTTCAGGTTGGTGATAAGGTCTGGTTACATTTGCAAAAAAAACACCTTGTAGGACCCCATCACAAGCTTCACCCACTTTGATATGGTCCTTATGCCATCACCAATGCTATAGGTTGTTTATGAAAATGAATGGATATCCTAATACCAATAGTTTATAATTTTGGGGGGCTAAGGAAAGATAGTGAGAATTGTTACCCTATGTTTATAGTCTTTTGCAAAAATATCAATTAATATTCAATAAATATGTTCTTGATATCAATGTTGTCTTTTATATTGTGTTATGATAAAGAAATAAAAATATGTATATCATAAAATATTAGCAGGTTCGATAAACAGTTGTGAAAATAGAAAATCTGAAATAAGATCACACATATAATCCGAAATGAGACCTCAAAACCATAAAGTGATTTTATTTATTCAGTTATGGAATACAACCAAAAACATTATTTCATACCCATAATGGGTAAGGACCATAAAAGTACTTAGAAATCAAAGGTTACATCATCAGAAAGATGAATGGTGTCTTCTAAGTAAAACCAAGAATGAAAATTAACCAGATAAACAAGCCATGGTTTTCCATGGTCTTGACTCTGCACAAAATTCCTAATTAGAACTAAAAATCGATTTAGAAATTCAATAAGAATTTATAGAATCTCAAAAACAGATGATCAACCTTATAAAGCATGTTAATAATCAATGCTTCTTTGTCCTCATTTCCACCTTCATTAAGACCCTTCTATCAACAAGAAGTTATTAGATTTTGAGTATTTCAGAAATGAATGAAGTAGTAATGTAATCTTTCTCTAGAGCAAGATAAAACCTTATCATAGTTTTTTCCTCTATCTCCCTCTCCCTTGATTTTTCTCTTCAATTCTTATTTTATTATTCAAAAGTGGTTTTGATTAGTTTCAACTACTTTTAGTTAGCTCATTTAAATAAATTTTAGTTAATTAGGGACAACTCATAATAAAATATCAATAAATAATAATAAGGGTATAATAAATATTAACTAGTAGGTGGGGACCCCCTAACAACTTTTGTTTAATTTTCAAAATATCCTCTTGTTACTTCATCAACAAATATTTATCAATTTCATCAAAACATCAAGAAAAATATATATCCTAATCAGCTCTCATGAAATATTTCAAAACACACTTGTGACTCCCAAATACCATATATATATATATACCCAAAATTAAATAAGTCAACAAGATGTCAAAAATATGTTGTTGTTCCAAAATGAATAAAGTTTGTTTGTTGTCTAAAATAACTACTATCCAAAGTATGAGTTAAATCTATCCAAATAGTCAAGCTAAAGTAAATAACACCAAAAATGAGAAATCATATTTTTTGTGTGAGGAAGTTTTCTTATGTCCACTTTCCTTTGACTATGTTACCTTGGGAATCTCTAAATTATCCTTAATAGGAATTTTACCTTTAATTGTTGATGCCTCTAGATGCATATATTCAAAAGGGGTGTGCCCATCCTCATGCTTAGGGTGTTGTGAATGTGAAGTGATGGAGTGTGAAGATGCTTAAGATTGGTTGGAGTCTACAGAATGGGAAGACCACTTTCCTTTGCTAGGCTCTGGTTGTAGGGCCTCAAAAGTTTTTGGTGATGCATGTGAATCATTAGAAACAACAAGTTGAGTAGGTTACTTAAGAGGAGGTGGTGGTGGGAATGGTAAATAAACTTTTTTCCATCCTCCAACACAAAGGGAAAGAGGATATAGAATATCATTCTAGCCATCATTGACTGGACCTTGGGTGGTAAAGACACATGTGGCTCAACTAGTATACCATAAATAATAGGATGAGGGAACAAAGGTGGGTTTCCATGTGGAGGAGGAGGTCAAAAGGATAGTTTCCCATCTAATTTTAAGAAACCATTTTGTAAGAGTTGATTAAGCTCTTCAGAATCAACATCAAAATGAATGAAAAATTGAAGTCTTTGTTTCCCCCTTGCCAAAAATCATTTGGAATTCTTCCTCTTCCTTTATTTCCTCTTCCATGGCTTCCTCTACTGAAAAATCTTATCTATAAAGTATAAGTCTAAGTTAGAGTATGCATACAATAGCAAGTGAAACATCAAATACCATTTGCGTTAACATAGTTTTAGAAATAGTTCTTACTCGATTAACAAATAAGAATTCATATAGCTAGGGATAAAAGGGGAAGGATAACTTTCAAGATAAACTTTCATCTCTACTTCAAATACTTTATCACCCATACAACTAGTCATTATTTAAGAACATGGTAATTCCAATGTAATTCGGGAATATGACCGGCTTTGTAATGTATGGAAAGTGAAATAAATGACAAGGAGAGTAATGTCACATGTTCAAAACAATAACACATCTATCACCAAGCATTTTTCAAAATCCAAATGTCTGTTAATTGTTGGCATTGTTGATTGTGTGTTGTCATTGATGGAAACATGAGTCAAACATGCACAATAAATAGAGAAAAAGGAAGATCATCTTGGGGCATAAGCAATTTGTAATCATTGTTGATCACGATAGGATAAAAAATGATCCTATGTTCCTAAAGCTCAGGAGAGGTAGCATGCAGAGAATCCACATACAAAAGGAGTAACAAAGCATAAGGAATTAAGAGCTCAGGAGGGTTAGCCACTGAATATTGGTGCATAAAATAATGCACAAACAATTATTAAAATCTTAGGAGAAATAAAGATGAAAATATTAGAAAGAAGAGCACTGAAATCCATCAAGAATTGTAAGGAAACTCTGTTACAATTGGAAAATATGTCAACCGTCAATCAAAATCCCATATAAATTCCAAAAACTGTTAGATCAAGGTGACGCCAGAGGTTGGGAAGGATTAAATCTCAACTGTTAAATATGGAGCAGTAGCATTATGGATAGTTGGATCCAACCATAATGATAGATTGAGAGGGATTAAATAAGAGCCACCAGAATTTTTGGAGGAGATTCAAGTGCTAGGAAATTACGCCATTTGTTGATCAACATAAAGTGGAAGGATAGGGAGGTCACATTTTGATGTGGACTATTGGACAATTTAGCTATGTGGAAAACATTTGAACCACACGCGGAATGGTAAAGTGTTAACAAGACACTTGGTTGGGTTCACACCTACCGTTTATCTCAATGAAAAATTAAGTCACAACCATCAGATCAGTTAGAGCCATTGATTGAAAGTGAGTAAACAAGAATCGTCAGATCTCGTGGAGAACTTCGGGTGAGTTCTCAACCATTGGATCAAGTCGGAGATAGAAATATTCAACAATTCGAAGCTTTTACACTTCGGTGATTATGATAACTAAGTTAAAATGTGTCAAAATCACAAAGTAACTCCATTCATTGGATCAGGTGGTCAACTTCGACATTGACTTACTTTGGTGATCATAAGTTTGGAAAAACCAATAATATGTGAAGGCCGAAGTCCTAAATTCATGGAATCCAAACAACCATTTTGTAAGGGAAGGAATAGTCAGCCAAGAATTGACCACTTCGGGATTACGAGGAGTCCCAAAGAACTAAAACTCCTGAAGCCATGAAGTACCGAAGCCACGAAGTGAAAAGTCATGATTCAGGAGAGAGACATGTGGCAGAAGACAATGATGACATGTGGCCTAATCAGATGGTGACATGTGTCAAGGTATTAGGTATAAAAAAGTCATGAATCAACCTCACACATGGTAGCCACTCAACCAGTGCCACATCAACAGTGACTTCATCACGCCATGTCACTCTAGGATTACTAACTTTGGGGATATCCAATATTCTTTTATCAGCTAATCGCTGAAGGCCGGAATCGTGAATTAACAATAAACATTGATATACTTCGGGATCATTATTGACCATTGATTAAACTTAATGGGAGGAAAGAGTAAGTATGAATCACAAATTAACACTAACCATTGATCTACTTCGAGAGAATTCTCGACCATTGATTAAGCATAGTAGAAGGATAGAGTAAGCGTGAATCAAAAAGTAACACTAACCATTGATATTCTTTGGGAGCATTCTCGGACTTTTTATCGAGTACAATGGAAGGATAACATAAGGAGTACTAAGAACCAATAGCAACTGGTTTCCCACTCTTGATGACCACTTCGGTAGGTCAAACTCCAGAAGAATACAAGGTTTGTAAATTCCAATAATCCTGAATACTTGGAGAGTCGGATCTCCTTTTTCCCTAAGTCTGCAGTCCTAGCTCCTGGTCATGTGAAGGTTATTAAGAAACTCAAGGGACAAGTTCAATAACTACATGAAAAAATGAGTTAAGCCTTTGGTTCTTATTTGAAGGGCATATGAAAAATAATGTCAATAGGGAGTGTTTATATGTACTTCAACAAAGTTTACATCGGGAAGTATTACTCTGATAAAATGAAAGAAGTCTAAAGTCCAAAGGACTTGGTTCCAGCACTAGTCTCATGATAGAGGAATAAGGGTGAAAGAAGGGGCGCTAGGAACACTGCTTAAATGGATAAGCCCTTGGTTTTGAGCTCGCGGTCATTTGAACATTGGGTTGAAGAAAGCGCCTTTGCAAAATATGATTTATGTAAAATAGTTAAAGGCCTGTAATTTGAAAATATTAACACCATATCAGTACAGAGAGTCAATAAAATCTTGAATCTGGTCTTTTGAAGAACTAGGGACATCGTAGAAGCATGGGAATGATATAAGGATTCGATCCATACTTGCTATCAACTCATGTGTACAAAATTCGAATCAATATCAGTTTTCTAATTAATTGAGAAACTTACACAATATATGAGCATGAAATTACAGGGCCGTCAAAGGTGGTTTGGATCCACACTACTTTTGAGCCCGAAATTCACCACCCTCCTCCACGTAGATCTTTTGTTATACCATGGTTTCAATTGCAAGACCGCTCAATAATTTTATCGTTCGAGCATGTTCCATCGCTGCAATGAAGCGTGACTATCGATATAGTCATGATATGCAATCTACGAAAGCCCCACTTTTGTTGCCGCGTGTCACTCTTGGATGGACCCTGCTTCCTACTACGAAGATCAACGACTCACAATTACTTTGGGAATTAGGGCTTCAGGCCTTTTTCTCCTGCTTGCTCGCACAATTCTTCTAAGTGTCGAATTCCTGAAGTCAGAGATCTGGTGACACGTGGCCTCTTGTTTTGGACGACTGAGATTTAATTTGCGAGTTCAGCCTTCGGGAGTCCTTTACTCACTCAACTTATTCTTTCTTTCTTCTGGAGTACGAGATCTCCTAACATGTGTCCCATGCTGAAAGATCAATGGCCACAAGCGATTGCAAGCTCACAACTAGCAGATACTTTAATTTTTTTTTTGATCCCCACAATGCGAAGATGCTTGTTCATAGTAGGATCGATATGCACCGTTGATATGTTTATCTAGTAATATCAACGATCTTGAGCGATTGCGGGCTCACAACTTGCAAAAACTTTAATTTTCATCCTGATCCCCCTAATGAATTCCCACCATCGATTTCTCTCCGATGAGATCTGATGGTCGTGACTTAATCGTGTTGATCTGACAGCTAAAAAGTGAATCCGTTCACTTGTCAGTATTTCCAACTCGAAATTTCCTACTTCAGAATGCTACGTTTGGACACTTTTGTACATACCACGGACTTGGTCATCCTATGACCCTTTGACATATATATGTGATAACAGGTGGAACCTTAAATCAAGATATATGGAAATTTTGATTAGTCCACATGCTTCGCCACTCCTATTATCCCATTTGACTTTCTTATCAACATCAATGGGTTCTTTTTCCTTTCCCAAGGTAATCTGGTACAAGCCTTTACTTCTTCATAAATCCTCTATATGATATTTCCATTGGAAGTAGTTGGTGCTAGTAAGAAAAATATTACTGGAAGAGGCCATATTAAATATGTAGATAATATGGATTTAAAAACTGAAACTCATGATCTGGATGGAAAGATCTTGAAAAAAATATGGTTTTAAAAAAATGACACTAAAAACGGACTTTGGATGTGAAAGTTATGCCCTTTTAAAAAAATGCATAAACGATAACCAAAGGACCACGTGGTGGTGTAAGTTTCTTTATGAAGTGACCCACTTTTATAAAGAGAAGTGGGGGTCACTTTTATAATGAAGTTACTTTATAAAATAAAGGATGCATGCAAAATAAATAACTCTAAAATAAAATATTAAAGCCACTTATAGTGATTCACTTTTATACTTGAAGTGAAATACACTTTACAATTTGAGCATGAACTTTTTCAAAAAAAGTAACAAAAAAAAAGACTTGAACTCAAGACCTCTTACTTAATAAGGCAACTTTTAACCAAATGGTCTAGAAAAACATATTGTATTGTTTAGCAATAGGATTGGGGGTGTTGTTGTTGTTGTTGTGGAATACAGCCTTGGAGAGTGTGCTAAAAAAAAAAATTTCCACACAAGAAAAAAAATTCTCTTCTTGATGACAACAAGGGTTAGATCTCGATTAGCTTACCTGGAAGATGCACCTTTTCCTATATGTTTCTGATTTTCCAAGATTGCACAGGGCACTGGGAAAATAGCATACGCAGATCTAAAAGAGTAGCAACCCGGAAACAAATAATATAAAACCAAAATAATACTCTGCAAAAATTTTTAAAATGCGTATTTAGGCTTAATACCTCCGGATCTAACTAAAATGGTCGTATATTGGGAAAACATAAACCTTTTTGAGTGAAATGAAAAGTGTTCCTAACCAAAATGAGTTCTCTGGACACAATGGAACAATCCTCTCAGTCCATAAATGTATGGAAGTTACAGAAAATGGATATGAGGAAACTTGGCTTCATGATCTTGATCTACAATAGGAGCGGGTCTTCAAATAAGCTCTGATACCATGCTCGAAAACAAAGGTATTCCAATAGAGGATGGAAAATTTCAGTAACCACTCACACAATCAGATCAAAGATCAACACACTGATGTTTTGACATGGTAAAACCCCTACAGGGAAACATCCATGGCCCTAGCCAACGTGGCCACTTGGAGCAATTTACTAATGCAAAAGAAAAAGATTACAACGAGATTTTACTAGATATTTTCTCATAATAGATAATTGGCAAATGACCTTCCATGTGCTTTAAATAGACATCATAGACTAATCGAGTGTTAATCCACGGATCAATGGTCGTTAATATTGAGGAGAATATGAACCGTCAAATAACTCTATGTTGGGAACATATCATGACCATCGGATTTCCTAACTACAAATGCATACTAATGAATAATAAAGAAACACACTAAGAAACACACTTTTACCTGACGACCCATTAGACCATGAATATCTTAACTAACTCCTAAGTGTCTGAATATCCTAACATCTTCATGGAGGGAAAGAATAAAATGGTATCTAAAGTCACGAGGATCTGGTATTTGGAACTCAGTAGTATCTAAACCTTGGTACTCAACTACCTCAAAGAACAAATCCAAAATTGCAAAAGAAGCAAATAAAAATAATTCAATAGCATTAAAGGCAATCCAGAATGGACTGCCAGACCAAGTCAAAGAAAAGATGTGACATTTCACCTCTGCTAAAGTAGTATGGGCTCTAGCTAGAGAATTCTTATCAAAATAAAGAACAAAAAAAAATAGAGAATTCCAATCAGTTTATAGAACAAAAAAAAGAAACATAGAAATCCAATTAGATTAAAGAACAAAACTCAAAAATGGAGAAATCCAATCAGATTAAAGAAAAAAACTGAGAAATGGAGAAATTCAATCAGATTGAAGAAAAAAATACAGATAAAGATAATTATAATCAAAATAAAAAACAAAACACAAAAGAGTACAATTCCTTCAAAGAATTTATGCTAACCCCAATCATGAACATAGAAGACTACTACATCAAGGAATTGATTAATACCTCAGTATTCACTACAGAAAAACTATTAGAATTTAAGACTAATGTTATAGCTACATTTGAAGTGATTATTATGAAACCAAGAAATGGTCTATATATTGAAGTTACTAAGGATGTTCTTGACTAGCTTGAATACACAGTTATGTGCACTTTTGAAGAATTGGAGAAACTTCAAAATAAAGATATGTTGCTACTACAATAGTTAGATCAATCTAATCTTGAAGATAACGAAAAAAAGATTCAGCTTGAATACAAAGAATAAGAGATCAAAATATTAAAGACCGAAGTTGTTGATCTAACAAAAGAAATGAACGAGTTGAAAATGTATGAAAAATTCAATAAATGTGCAGAAGAATTAGAAGAAACAAAAGAATTGGTCAACACTCTAAAGAATCAACTTGAAGAAGCTAAGGAAAGAGAAGAAGCCTTGAAGATCCAGTTGACTAAAAATGAATAAACATGTCACATGTTGGAATTGGAAATTATCAACCTCAAAAAGAAGAATGAAAAGACAAAAACAACTGTCAAATTCGAGAACAACTCAACTATCCTAGATAGGATCTGGAATAGTCAAAGACAACTGATGACAAAATTGTTCTTGGATACAATAATAAAGAATAAGGTGGGAAATGGAGCACCATTCAAAAACATGATAAAGGATCATACTCTTCAAAGGAAAAGGTACAATCAGAAACAAAAAACAAACCATGAACTGTGTGAAAGAAGGATGTTATAAAAGTAAAAAACAAGAAACATATAAAAAGGCAGAATTCTCATGTCATAATAGACTCAAGTATGGAAACACCTTCAATGGTTATTTCTTTTCTTGTAATAACTTTGGTCACAAAGCATTGGAATGCAAGAGTCCTGAAAAGAAAAATTCAGGAAGATCCAATAACTTAACGAGATGTTGGAGATGCAATTATGTTGGCCACACAACAAAGTTTTTTCAAACAATAAGATGCTACAATTGTGATAGGTTTGGCCACAAATCCAAAAACTGCGGAAAATAAAGAAGTCAATCCATGAGAAATAATTCATATAGGTCAAGAAAAAAATCTAATAAAGGTTGGAAGAAAATAAGAGATGAAAAATCTCAAAGGACAAATTTATAAAATAAATATAACAAACAAAATAACTCATAAAAAGGTATGGACAAGAAAATCTGAAATAGAAAGTGTTATCACATATAGTTGTCAAGGGAAAAATGTTTCCCAAGTTCGCAGCCTGGGAAAGAAGCTTCAAAGCGCAACACTCAGAGCAGTCGAAAATGGACTCAAATCGAGCGAGCGAGAAAGTTTAGTTTTCAACGACTGGGATTCCAGGTGAAGTTCAAATCAACGACCCTCAGGCGATTGAGATCATAAAGTTGCACGAAGTATAGTGGCAGACAGAGTTCTGAAATCGCAAGGCCATCCTAGCCATTGATCCTGGGAAGGACACATGGTGCACAATCAGCATGGTCACGATTTCGCGAGTCAGAAAGGTTTCAGCATGAAGCAAGGCACGAAGCCCCGAGTCCTGAAATGCCGATAGTCGAGGCCCTGAAATGTCAATAGCCGAGGTCTCAAAATTCCGATGGTCCAAGGTCTCGATGTGCTAATATCCCGAAATGTCGATATTCTTCTGGGCTATCTAATCAAAGGGGACGTGTGGCACCTAATCCAAGAGATTGCAATTTCGCAAGTCGAAGATTTTAGCATGGAGAAAGGTGAAAGTTCCTGAAACACGAAATTGTGACGTGCCTGGGATTTAGGCCCACAATCGCAGCCCACGGTCATATGGAAGTAGGGCCATAAAGAAAGGGAAAGCACCTATTGAGCAATGGGTCGTTGATATTGTTCAAGGGAATGATATCAACCGTCTGATTCAGGAAAATCTGACCGTTGATCCAGATGGGCCATTTGGCAATTTCGACCATCATGATATTTGAAATCAAGGGGAGTGAAAACTCTCGAAATACAAAATCTTGAAATTTCATAGGGGATAAGCATTGGGTCATATCCTGAGGTTGTATGCTTGTAGAGGAGAAGATTTCACGTGAGTTGTGCTAAGGGACAAAACGCCATTTTTGGCCGCCCGAGGAGGTCGCTGCATTTTCCAGGCCCCAAGTTGACTCTGCCTCATTTAGATCTTAATGAAGTAGTTATGAAGGTAGGTGTTGGTAGCTAAAAACTCAACTCATCCCATGAATGAAAATCATGGAGGATCCGACCATGGAAGATAGAGTTGTCAGCCCGTGGTACCCCTGCGAGTGATTTTCCTATGAAGCCCATACTAATCTAATCTTGCATCTGACAGAAGAATGCAGTGCATATTGACAGAATAAGATGCAGACACCAAGCCTTGAATGTAGTGACCAGAACGTGATTATGTAGGGGAGCAAGTTTCTTTGAGTATATATACTCAATTTTTATATTTTGTAATGGTCGATGGTTGAGCTAGGCTCCCGCATTGTAAATTTTTAATGAAACTTTTGGTTTTCTGGCTATGTATTTGTTTTTGAGACGTCTTGTTTAATGAAATTCATCTTTCTTACTCCAACTTATTTGCCTATGTTACTGAGAGGACTCATGATGACTGATTCACATGAATTGTTGTGACCGTGTTATGATGAATGTTTGATTGTAATGCTTTTATAATTTCTTTCAATTTCTCTAAAATTTGAATTTCAAGAAGATATTGTGTTTAAGTCTTTCCTCTTTGGGTTGTTGGAAGACTTGATGTCCACAATAGACCTCTACACCCTTCTCACTGAAGTCTTCCTCCTATTCACCCTTACTACAACCTACTGACTGAAGTTAAACTAAGAGCTCACCTGCTTGTGCATACCAGTCCAGTTTTCTGAGTTAAGACGATATTTTCTTTAGACTAATCCCATTTGACCATATTATAACCAATTTGTGACCTAAAATTTTGACGGGTATCAGGCTTACCTCTACCGCAATCTAGAGGTGACTTCTGGTGCTAACATTTTTGGTGTCGTTGTCGGGGATGAAATTGAAGATTTTCCCTGGGATTGAACGATAAATCTTACTAGTTCTGAAGGTGCAACAAAACTTAGTACATCAAAGATTGCAACTGTGCACCTAGCGAATCCACTGTCTCAACTCCATTGTTTCATTATGGCTTCTTTTGGATACACCTGGTAGCCCTTGAGGAACACAATGATCAAATATGGTCTTTGATGGTGAACAAAGACCAGACGCACTCATTTTGCACATCATTCACCTAAAGACTCCATGATTAAAGAACCCGATGGTGATTCCACTGGTTTGAAATGGACACAATCTTGGCTCGAAGGTTTTCTCCTTTTAATTTCTCCTTTTTTCATGGTTTTCCTAATATTGTTCCTACTCTAAATGAATGGGTTGATTATTTTCCCATATTTAAAGAGCGTAAAGAGGACAATCTTTCTCAAAATCTCCGTGAGTTTCATAAACTCATGCATCAGTGGGAGATACATCACGAGGATGTTTTAATGAAGATGTTCATGTTCTCATTGGACAGGGATGCCCATGAGTGGTATCGATCCTTACCCTCTTCTAGCATCCCCTCTTTGGAACATTTTCATGCAGCCTTTAATAAGCATTGTCAAAGATATTATTCCTATGAGTGAATATGTCATAACTATTGTGAGGAATGTGAAGGCCATGATCAAGATATCGTTGTCTCTAATGAAGGCTGTGAGGATGAGGACCTTGAGGAAGATGAAGATTCTTGGGGTGAAGTAATGGAACTGGTAAAATCTCTCTCTGTCAAACTAGAAAGGTTGGAATCTGAAGGGAGCGCGGAGGATTTTCCAGTCCATGAAGCAGATGTTCTTGGCAGCCCTACTAATGATAGTAGTGTTGAAGATTTCATAGTTGTAGAGGCATTAGTTTATGCTCCTGATGAGACTATTGTCTCATATTTAAAGGAAGAAGCCATTCTGGAAGAGGTTTGTTCTCTTTTTCTTCACGAGATTTCTCATGATGTGTTTACATTTGGGATTTAAAAGAAGGATCAGGAGATCATTCCATTTTTTCAAGATGAAGGAGTTTTGTGCTCACCCAGCTTTGATGATTATTCAGATGAAGAGAAACAAATCCCTACATCACATTTTGACAGCATGGGAGGCAGTCGTCCTGTATATGAAAGCTATGAATCAAGTTCTGAGCTAGATATGTAGGATTTCCAAGAACATACAACAGAGCCTTATCCTCTATTTGTTAATGAAAATCATTGTGAGGAAATTAGCCATCCTGAGTAGCATCATGAAGAGCATAGCTTTCCCACGGCTCCTGTTTATGATGATTATGAATCTGACCCTTGGGAGGGCTAAGAAGAAGAACCAACAGAACCAGAGGAGCAACAGGAGGAGCAGTTTATCTCCTGTCTAGAGCCTTTAAGTGAGAAGCCATCGTCTGAGGTCAATCAGCCTGCATCAGTTTCTCATCCACATGTGCCTACCATAGATATTCAACCATGTGTGAGTAGCTATGTGATAGATCATGTTGCCTGTTATAAATTTTCTGGAGTTTGTCGCTTAGCCTATGAGCCTGTGAAGGAATACATGGAGTTGTATTCCCTTTGTGTTTGGAAGTTGCCCAGCTTTATCCCAACCTCAGAATTAGGAGGAAATCTAAAGGATGTAACCATTATGATGTCATGGTTGCATTATCTGTTATGGATCATCGACAGAGTGAAGGATCTTTTAGTTAGGAAGTTACTTGAATGGCTATGGTGGAATTTTTCTTTCACCTACCACTGTGTAAAAATTTGTTAGTTTAGGACTGTTTATAAATAATCTCTTTGGAGCATGTGTGTTTATTTTTCATTTTTTACTTATCGTCTTTTATTCCTCAGTAGGGTGTTTTTGAGTTCGACTCCATAGCCCTGTGGAGCCAATGTTATCACATATAGTTGTCAAGGGAAGAAGGTTGCCCAAGTTCGAAGCCTACAAAAGGAGCGTCAAAGCACAACACTCAGAGTGATCCAATATGAACTCAAATCGAGTGAGCGAGAAAGTTCAGTTTTCAATGGCTAGGATTCCAGGTGAAGTTCAGATTAGCGGCCCTAAGGCGATTGAGATCATAAAGTTGCATGAAGTATAGCAGCAGAAAAAGTTCTGAAATCATGAGGCCATCCTAGCTGATTATCCTGGGCAGGACATGTCATGCACGATCAACATGGTCATGATTTCGTGAGTCACAAAGGTTTCAACATGAAGAAAGGCACGAAGCCCTGAGTCCAAAAATGCCGATAGGTCCTGAAATGTCGATAGCTGAGGTCCAAAAATGCTGATGGTATGAGTCTCGATGTGTTGATATCTTGAAATGTCGATATTCTTCTGGGTCGTCCGATCAAAGGGGACATGTGGCACCTAATCCAAGAGATCACGATTCCGTGAGTCGAAGGTTTTAGTATGGATTAAGGCGCAAGTTCCCGAAATGTGAAATCGTGACATACCTGGGAGTTAGGCCCACGGTCACAACCCGCGGTCATATGGAAGTAGGGCCATAAAGAAAGGAAAAGTGCATATCAAGCAACGAATGGATAATATTGTTCAAGGGAATGATCATGACCATCAAATTTAGGAAAATTTGATCGTTGATCCAGATGGGCCATTTCACAGTTTTGACCATCAAGATATTTGAAATCAAGGGGAGTGAAAACTCCTGAAATACGAAATCCAAAAATTTCATAGGGGATAAGCGCTGGCTCATAGCCTGAGGTTGTATGTAGGTAGAGGAGCAGAGTTCACATGAGTTGCGCTAAGGGCCTAAACACCAGTGTTGGCCGCTAGAGGAGGTCGCTGCATTTTCCAAGCGCCAAGTCGACTCGGCCTCATTTGGATCTTGATGAAGAAGTTATGAAAGTAGGTGCTGGTAGCTAAAAACTCAGCTCATCCCATGAATGAAAAACATGGAGGAGCTGACCATGGAAAATAGAGTTTCTAGCCCGTGGTACCCCTGCGGTTGATTTTCCTTCAAAGCCCATACTGATTTGATCTTGCATCTGACAAAAGAATGCAGTGCATATTGACAGAAGAAGATATAGATGCCAAGCCTTGAATGAAGTGACTAGAATGCGCTTCTGTAGGGGAGCAAGTTTATTTGAGTATATATACTCAGTTTTTATATTTTGTAATGGTCGATGGTTGAGCTAGGCTCCCGCATTGTAAAGTTTTAATGAAACTTCTGGTTTTCTAGCTATGTATTTGTTTTTGAGACTTCTTGTTTAATGAAAGTTAGCTTTATTACTCCAACTTATTTGCCTCTATTACTGAGAGGATTCGTGATGATTGATTCACTTGAATTATTGTGACTTTGTTATGATGAATGCTTGATTGTAATGCTGTTATAATTTTTTTCAGTTTTTCTGAGATTTGAATTTCAAGAAGATCTTGTGTTTAAGTATTTCCTCTTTTGGTTGCTGGAAGACCTGATGTCCGCGACAGACCTCTACACCCTTCTCACCTAATTCTTCCTCCTATTCACCCTTACTACAACCTATTGACTGAAGTTAAACTAACACCTCACATGCTTGTGCATACCAATCCATTTTTCTGAGTTAAGATGGTATTTTATTGAGATTGCACCCATTTGACCATATTATAACCAATTTGTGACATAAAATTTTGATGGGTATCAGGCTTACCTCTGCCGCTATCCAAAGGTGACTTCTAGTGCTAACAGAAAGCAAGAAAGATGATTTGGCATCTGAAAATGAAGAAATTATTAACAAGAAAATGATGGGTGAAGTTCCTAATAAGGAATGTGAAATTTAGATATTTGAATATGAAATGGATCAAGTTCAAGAATGGAGAGTTCCTAAAGGATAATATGACACAATAACAGATCTTGATGATATCATGCAGATCAATAGTCCATTAGCCAATGAAAGAAAAAACCAAAAAGAAGAAGATGAAGAAATGTTTGGTGCACAAAAGAATGGTGATGATGATGAACTCTCAAAAGTAAATCAGTTTATAGAAGTGTGTAATGAATAAAACAAATAATATCTAAAGAAGAAAGAAACAAAGGAGTTCAAAATATATAAATACATAGTATGAGCAAAGAAAATTTATTAATGGTATCAAAGAACAATAAAGATCTCTTGGAATCAAAGAACTAAAAGTTATAACATACTTTAACAATTAATTATAAATGGAAAATGATCAATTGATAATGTTCATTTGGTATCACTGTATATGATCAATAGGTATCAATTGGTGTCAATTGGCACTCTTGCAAAAATCAGAATGTCAAGAAGAATAAGAAATAGATCAATAAGATCAGTAAGATTCACACCCTTGTCCTTTATGACAAAGGATAAGACAATGCAACCCTAGGAAACAATAACAACGTAGGGGGGGTATTTAATTTGGTCATCAAATGAGGAATTCAATGGATTAGGTTTAAAATACTTAATCGCTACAAAAATTAGTATTAATAAGACTACCTATTTTGAACACAAAATCCCAAGAAATTGAGATAACAACTGACACATTCACAGGGGGAGAAAAGAAGTAAAATTTTTAACTCTTTTTCATTGATGTAAAAGGGGGAGAAATATAGTAAAACAAATTTGGTATCAGTATTTGGTATAAGTAAAATTTCAATCCTCCAACTTGAAAATGAGATCAGTGATAAGGGGGAGCAAAAGTATTTGTTTTACAGATATGTTTCCCTCAATGCCAAAGGGGGATATTGTTGGAATTATTGATTGTGTTTTTTTAGTGATGGAAACATGATTCAAACATGTACAATAAACAAAGAAAAATGAATATCATCTTGGGGAAGAAGCAATTCATGATAACTGTTGATCACAATAGGATCAACAATGATCCTATTTTTCTTAAACTTATGAGAGGTAGCATGCAAATAATACACCTACAAAAGGAGTAATGAAGCACAAGGAATTAAGATCTCAGGAGGGTTAGCGATTGAATATTGGTGGATAAAAGAATGCAAAAACAATTATTAAAATCTCAGGAGAAATAACGATGAATAGATAAGAAAGAAGAGCATTGAAACCCTTTAAGAATCGTAAGGAAACTCTGTTATAATAGGAAAATATGTCAATCGTTGATCAAAATCCCATAGAAATACCAACAACCATCAAATCAAGGTGATGTCAAAGGTTGGGAAGGATTAAATATCAACCATCATATCTGGAGAAGTAGCATTATGCACAGTTGGATCAATCCAGAATCATAGATTGAGAGGGACTAAATAAGAGCCATCATATTTTGTGGAGGATATTCAAGTCATCTCTCAACAGTTGGATCAAGAAAGTCAACTCCGGTGCTGACCACTCCAGCAAAAAAGAGTTTGAATCATGTAAAAATACTTGAAGGTCAAATCCACAAAGTCACGAACTATTTTCGACTATCGGATCAAAGGAAGAGATGGGAAATACCATCGGTCATTGAATGACATAAAGTGGAAGGATAGGGAGGTCACGTTTTGATCTAGACGGTTGGATAGTTTAGCTATATGGAAAACATCTAAACCACATGCACAGTAGTAAAATGTTAACAAGGCACCTGATTGGGTTCATTCCTACCATTTATCTCAATGAAAAATTAAATTGCAACCATTATATTAGTTAGAGACATTGATTGAAAGTGACTCAACAAGAATTGTTAGATCTCATGGAGAACTTCGGGTGAGTTCTCAGCTGTTGGATCAAGCAAGAAATAGAGATATTCTGGAATTCGAACCTTTTCCACTTCAGTGATTATGATAACTAAGTAAAAAAGTGTCAAAAATAACGAAGTAACACCATTTGTTGGATCAGGTGGTGAACTCCGGCATTGACCTACTTTGATGATCAAAAGTTCAGAAAAACCAAGAATACCCAAAGGTTGAAGTCTTGAAGTCATGAAATCCAAACAACCATCGTGCGGGGGAAGGAATAGTCAGCCCGGTGTTGACCACTCTTAGATTACGAGGATTCCCAAACAACTAAAACTCCTGAAGCCATGAGGTATCGAAGCCACAAAGTGAAAAATCATGATCCAGGAGGGAGACATGTGGTAGAAAACAAAGATGACACGTGGCCCAATCAACTGGTGAAAATAGTTAAGGTCTTAGGTATACAAAAGTCATGAATCAATTTGATATGTGGCAGCCACCCATCCAATGCCATGTCAACAGTGACATCAACATGCCACATCACTCTGAGATTACTAACTTCGAGCATGTCCAAGATTCTTTTATCAACTGATCATTGAAGGCTAGAATCACGAAGTAACACTAACCATTGAACTACTTCATGATCATTCTTGACCATTGATTAAATGTAATGGAAGGATAACATAAGTGGGAATCACAAAGTAACGCTAACCGTTGATCTACTTCGGGAGAATTCTTGACTATTGATCAAGCATAGTGGAAGGATAAAGTAAGCATGAATAATGAAGTAACGCTAACCTTTGATCTACTTCTAGGAAATTATCAACCATTCGATCGAGTATAGTGGACATATAACATAAGGAGTACTAAAAACTGATAGAAACCAGTTTCCCACTCTTGATGACCTCTTTAGTAGGTTAAAATCCAGAAGAATAAAAGGTTTGCAAAGTCCAATAGTCTCGAATACCCAGAGATCCGAAGCTCCTTTTTTCCTAAGTCTATAGTCCTAGCTCCTGGTCATGTGAAGGTTCTTAAGCAACTCGAGGAACAAGTTCAATAACTACACAAAAAAAATTAGTTAAGCCTTTGGTTCTTAGCCAAAGGGCATCTGACAAATAATGTCAATGTGGAGTGCTTATATGTACTTCGATGAAGTATTACTCTGATAAAATGCAAGAAGGCTGAAGTCCGAAGGACTTGGTTCCAATATTGGTCTCGTGATAGAGGAATAAGGGTGAAAGAAGAGGTGGTAGGAACAATGATTAAATGGATAAGATCATGTTTTTGAGCCTGCGTTCATTTGAACATTGGGTTGAAGAAAGCACCTTTGCAGAATACGATTTATGTAAAACAGTTAAAGGCCTGTAATTTGACAAGATTAACACCATATAAGTATAAATATCCGGTAAAAGATCGAATCTGGTCTGTTGAATAACTAGGGACACAGTAGAAGCATGGGAATTATATAAGGAGTCTATCCATACTTGCGATCATCTCATGTGGATGGAATTTGAATCAAGATCAATCTTCTAATTAATTAAAAAAAATACACAATAAATTGATGAATAAAAGGAGAAGATTTTTTATGTTAAAATTAAATGAAGAGGTGCAATGGTTCATGTCAAAAGACACAATGGTTCAATCATATACCTATTGAAATACTATATAAACCAGAAATGGTGGTGAATCTCGATGTGTCTTGGTGGATATATATATATATATATATATATATATATATTGGATTGAATGAAAGTTTATTCTATCATGTTGGTTCATGTTTACAAGATGGGTCTTGTATTAGAGAGTTGGATCTCTCATATTCAGTTAAATTTGAAGATATCAAAGGATTCATTTGATTTGTATTCATTCAAGTTAAATAAATAAAAGAAAGATATTTTATCTACTTCATATAGTTTGTGTTAGACATGTTTATGAATAATTAATTGACTTGCATATATCTTATTCAGTTAATTTAGTTAATCTA
>ML777605.1:1085104-1096304 GCA_009831015.1 Picea engelmannii | reverse complement strand
CTGGAGAATGTCACACGACGATGCAATCATCAACAGGGAGCACTTACCAAGGAGGAGAGACTATGGCACATGAGAAGTGGAAAGAAGAATAGAAAGCATGCACATGAGGAGTGGAGATGAGTAGGAGTGGGAGATGTTACATGTGCATGAGGAGTGGAGATGAGTAGGAGTGGGAGATGTTACATGCGCATGAAGAGTGGAGTAAAACACCACGTGTGAGAGTTTTAAAAGTGGCAAAAAGAGAAGATGTGCATGAGTGCTTTGGGAGATGCGCATGAGTAGGGGAGAATAGAATAGGAGTATAAGGAAAATAGGAGTTAGGGAGTGAGAAAAATAGAGACTAGGAAATAGACTAAGCGCATGCCAAAGAGAGATTTCAATTAATGAGTGAAAAGGGAGGAATCAATGCGCATAAGAGAGAGGATGCGCCCTAAATTTTAGGGAGGGCGCACTAAGAGATGGGAAAAAAGGGAAATACGAGCCACGTGTGAGGATGAGGCTCCAAAGAAGCGCATATGTGGAGTAGAATGCTCAAGAATAGGATTTAGGAAAGACATGTGGCGCATGCAAGCTGGAAGGAAGAAGTAATGGAGAAGAAAAGAGCTACACGTGTGAGGGAGATAGAAAATAGAGAGGGCGCACTTTGAGAAAGAGGGAGGAAGATAATGAGGTCAAGCAATGCACATTCGCTTTAAGGAGTGAGGAAAAAGACATGGAGGATAAAATTAGAAATCCAACACATGTCTAAACACTAAATTTGGCCAAGTAAATCTTGAGTTAGCCAAGGAGAAAATTCGCCCTATTTTTAGGGATTTCCCTATTTTTTAGGAAATTAGAATTTAAAAGCAAATTAAGAGGAATTTGGGGAAATTAATGCATGGAAAGTGATGATATGTTGAGTGAGAGAAAATGAATGAGAAAATTAAGCCCCGAGTGGCTCAATCACCTCATGGGAGTGCCACCTCATCCTATGCACCACCTCTTTCACTTTATCTAATTTTTTGTTGACTTTATTGCTTTTGCCTTGGGAAATGTGCCCCTCTTTAATTAATGCCATGTAGATGTCACATCACACTAGAACTCTACCAAATGTCGGAATCTGACCCTACCACTTGTCACCTTTGGAGCCAACCACCCTTGTTATTAATAAAAACTGCTAAAAATGGGGTCCCACTCCTAAATTTTAGGAAACTGTCAAAAACATCCAGGATGACTAGGAGAACATTGCCATGTGTCAACTTTCTAAAAATAGACACTGTTAAAAATAGAATGTGCTTGCATCTCAATGCTATCATACTCATCGGATTCAATTTTTTGAGAGGAATCCAGATATGCAATCATAATCGACATGCGAGCGTTGGTGCTCCACCTCCTAAAAATAGACATATCATGCATGTCACTTGGACAAGGTCCAAAAGACTCAAAATGACTCAAGGATCAATATTGCACACTTAGAATCTCAATTTGAGGCTTGAAGCTCAACCTGCTAAAAATAGAAAGTTCTCACATGTCGTCCAAAAAAGTGTCATCGGCCCTAGAATCATGCAAGGATCAACCCTGTATGCTCAAAACTGCTCAAAACTATCAATTGAGTCTCTCAAACCATGTCTCCTAAAAAGTAGGGACACTTGTTGTATGTAAACATCTCTCTCAAATGCATAGGAAACCAAGCTAGCTCTAACTCTAAAAGAAAAACAATCATGTACCGATCATGTACATGTCTCTGATGGGAACCAACCTCTGACTCAACACAAATGCTAAACTCTAGGAGAATCACAAAATGCCAGCCAAAATAATGCATGCTAGCTCTTAACCCTCAAGATTTTCAAGGGTGAAAATCTAGGGGTTAACACACAGCTAGCTAAGATCATTTGGAGCTAACCTTAATCATTCTTACCCCAGCTATCTAAAATCATTTGGGACCAACCAAACATCAATCCTAAACATCATCTCAAATTTAGGGAATAAGCAATCTTAATCGCAAGGAAGATTGAACATGAATGGACTTGGTATCTATGGTTGGAATCCTCCCCTTTACCCCGGGAATCACTTCCTTACAACTTTTGAAATTTGAAATGGAAAATGCAATTAAAGAATTCAATTGCATATGTACTTTATTTGACAAGGAGTCCAAGTGATTAGAGAGTTCTTTCCACCAGCAGAGGAGTGTAGTGGGGTATAGGCACCAATTTGAGTCTTGATCAAGCAATCATCTACACAATCGGGTATTCATCCACTAGAACTCTGGTGTGTGTGACTTCACATATTTAATTCCTTATTTTCAAGTGAAATTAGGTCAAGGAACATTATTTAACGAAGTTGTTTAGTCCACCCCCAGGTATCTGACTGTTGAAATCACCCAGCATTTTCTGCTGTTTGCTGACGGTATCTGACTTTTCAAATCACCCGGCATTTTCTGCTGTTTGCTGAAGGTATCTGACTTTTGAAATTCCCTTCGGTGCAGTTACAGCAGTTCCAAGGCAGAAGAACAGCAGAACTGGACTAAAGAACATGAGCATATTCAAAGCAGGGTATTCTAACAGAAGTCAGGGTGGTTCTAAATACAGCCTCCCAACAAGCTTGGGCAAACAAGAATGGAACTTGTGACATGCAGTCAGTGATTCTAACAGTTTTCCATTGACCACATGCCGATGTCCTGTAATCTCTGCGGAGAAGTATTAAATTCAGAAAATGTTGCAGAAAGCACTGCGTTTGGCAAAACTGTATCTTTTGCAAGTGGCATCAGGTTGTGTCTAGTGCAACTTAGCACACTGCCTGTGATGTCTTGACTCTTGACCAACATGAAACTGTGCTGTGACGAATGCAATTTTCTCACTACTGTTGATCAGATATTCACAGGCATTGGAGGTCTTCAAATCATCTACCTAGATATAGGTTTCTATGAAATATTCAAAATATATAGAATGGTAAGTTATACTGCCTGAAATGAGATGCCCTAGGTAAAAAGAACAATTAGAACTCCCCAAACGAACGTTGGAACAAAGGGAACATACACGTGTGGAGCACTGGCATTGCAAATGATTTTCTGATCTGAATTACATTTCTCGTTACTGGTCTAAAAACATGCATAGCTCTTACTGTAGTTTCCCATCAACTTCATCCCAGAGACATTTTTCTTAATATGGTTGGAATCTTAGAGAAACCCACCTATAGGTTTTCAGACTCTCATTCAAAAACATTTATGATCATCACTGGGAGGTAAAGTAACAATTTCTGTCTTCCTATCGCAATCTATTTACGATATATCAAACCAACCTGTATTAAGCATTCATCAAATAGTTTTGGAAAAAAAATAGATGGGGTGATGGCAGACTTACACTGCATAAAATCTCTTTCAAGACTCCAGCACATTTAGTATCAGACACATTCTTGGACCGGAAAGTGGACTGGATGTCACTGTCAGCTTTTCTGTCACAACACCCATTATCTTGGTAGGCTTTATTCGAACAGAAGCTCAATGGTGACTCTGAAGGAAGTGGAGCTCCTGCTCAAAAACACGGCCATCAGCTTAAGAAATGGCAATGCTCGAAGATATTATAGATATCCAAAAATTAAACCCATGTGCGATTGCTCCTAAGGAACATTTTCTGAATAATTCAGGAATCTGACTTCAAAATCACCATGATGATAACAAAATCACTAATTCTAATACAGAAACAGAGCTTGTACTCACTTAAATCAGTACACATGGGCAGAGCTGATGAAGAGCAGATAAGCACCAGAAACGGTAACCAAATATAGAGCAATCTCCTAGCAGAATTGCGAAGTAGCCCACCCATATTTCTGGCAATCAGACAAGCACTACTCCCAGCAAGTGTACTATAGACACATATCTTCAAAAGCCTCCATATTTCTCTAGGTTCCTGTCATAGTCGACTGTGGATCTCGACGGGGTTCAGTAGTCTTCACCTTACCCATCTGCAATTCTAAATGCAAATAAATACACAATTGAATCTGGCGGTGGGACTGTCCATTTCTTATTAATAATTACAGACACCTAGCACCTAAAGTGTGAATCTGAAATCTTTGAAAGAAGCTTTCCAATCACCCCATATGTATTATATTGTGAGGATTCGTTATACAATGCGTTCTGAGTAGAAAGCCAGTGGATTAGAACTGCAGCAGACGAAGACAGTTGATAGGATAGTAACAAGTTTGACATTTGCCAAGGTGGGTGTACATGTCCTGAAATCACAATCTTTGAATTTTTAATAATTTTATTGATGATATATCGGCAAAGTTAAGACTCGATGGAAACGCCATGCTACAGAGCATTAACGTGGAATTCAGTTTTTTCAACCATGATTTATATCTTAAATGTCGTCAAATTTTATTATAATTTGGTTATTATTAATTATTATAATTATGATTGGTGGTAGGGTATATATTCTTTTATATATTTAGTAGTGGAAGGAGGTCTCTTGTTTCACAAATAAGGGTCTTATATATCAATATATCAATTTAATGTTCGATCTTAAAACTTCAAATAATTTAGTGTGCGATTTTAAAACTTCAAATAATTTATTCCACTCAGTTGTGATTTTAAAATTTCAATTAATCTTATATCAATTTAGTATTAATCTTATATCAATTTAGTATTGGACTTGAATATGATCTTAAAACTTCAAATAATTTGTTCAATTTAAATATTTTAAAACTTCAAATAATCTATTAATAATCTATAGAAATAAACTTTTACTCTTATCAAATTATTAACCTATAAATTAATGAAACAAATTAAACAAAATCTCACTCAAAATCTCAATCAAAAGTTCATCATTCTCTCTACAAGGATGTCAACCTCCAAAGTTCATTATTACCTCTAAAAGGAGGATGTAAACCTGAAAAGCAAATTAATTTAATGTGCTGAATTCTAACAGCCAATTAATTTAATGTAATGAATTTTAACTTTAAAACAAATAACTTAATAACCTTTTCAGGGGTGTCCAGTAGTAAGACGGTTGCATTTAATAATATATGTATCTTTTTCGAATTCATGAATCCACCAAACAATTTCCACCGACAATTTCGACCTTATCTTTACATGTTATTTCTGAAAAAATATATATATATATATATATATATGTTATCTTTGACTGTTGTGCATTTAATAACATACATATATCTCGAATTTATGAATATACCAAACAATTTTGACCTTTTGACACTCTATCTACATATTTATCAAAAAATCGACATGGAAGTATTTTTTTAACTTTTAGTAATTTTTTCCCTTTTGGGTATGCGATATTGTGAGATGGGTCCAAACTTTCGAAAAGTATGTATGGATTATTTATCATTTGGTATATTTTGGTGATTATTTATTTAATGCTGAAATGAATAAACGTAAAGTATTGCTTTATTATAATATACCATTTAATTTAAAATAGAGTAGTTTTTTATTTTCTATTTTAAAGGTGGAGTAATGCTTCATTAAAATATGATAATTAATTTAAAATANTTATTTATTTAATGCTGAAATGAATAAACGTAAAGTATTGCTTTATTATAATATACCATTTAATTTAAAATAGAGTAGTTTTTTATTTTCTATTTTAAAGGTGGAGTAATGCTTCATTAAAATATGATAATTAATTTAAAATAAGATAGTTTTTAAGAGTAATTTATTTTTTTTATTCAATGATGTTTAAATAACAAGTTAGCGATGTGTGATTATACATATTTTTGAATGTATTGATTGTGGTGTATGTTTTCTTTTTAAATATAGGAAATAGCTATAAAGTAATTAGTTCGTAGCTAATTAAGTGATAATGTTAATGAATTAATGTATTTTATATAGTTGATGGTTGTTCTAAAAATTGTATATATCAAAAATTGTAGTTTAGTCAGAAAAATACATTGGTAGGAAATTGGTTATATTGCAATTGATTTCCAATTTTCATATAAGGGATTCCCTAATGAGACTTGAATGTCCATTAGCATGTAGAAGATATGGGAGTTGCTTGAGGTAAAATTCTTTAATGTACTTCAAGATCGGTTTATGATTTGAATTCAAATTGTTAAGATATTGGTCTTATTGCAATTGATTTCCAATTTTCATATAAGGAATTCCCTCATGAGACTTGAATGTCCATTAGCATGTAGAAGATATGGAGTTGCTTGAGGTAAAACTCTTTAATGTACTTCAAGACCGGTTTATGATTTGAATTCAATTTGTTAAGATATATTCCACGTTGTTTGTGTCAATGAAATATGGTTACAATTGTGTGAATGGCTTGTAACAACTTTTTCAATGTTTTCTTAGGTTACTACATTGTGTTCTTCCATTATTATTTTTATGCAAGAATGCATTGTTGGTGGAAATAAACAAACACCGAGAAATGTGTCAAGAAAAATGGCTATGATAATTGGAGAAAGAGGCTATTTAGAAGTTGGTCATGAGAAATATGTACAAGAAACTATCTGGAATCATTCTACCCATGTCACTTTTCTCCCTATAAAATAGAAGAGATCTTAATCTTTCCTTAAAACTTAAGGAAATTATTGCAGGTGTTTAATCTAACTAACAATAATGTTAAAAAATACCATGGATCCAACAAAGACGCTTATTATACAATAAATATCATTATTAAGGGAAACAATGGATCCAACAAAGGTACTCATTAAACAATAAATATCATTGTTAAAATTTTGAATATGAGGTATGTATTGTGTGCATATACATGCACATGTTTATTTTATGCACTATATTTGACAATTGATCCAAATGGTTGCCACCTAATCCATCGTATTCATGTGATTTGTGAAAGTAGTGTCAAACGGGTTTGATTCTACACTGGTGTCGCTAGGGGTATGGGCTTGATGCCAAGCTAAGCATAGACAATAGTTTGGTGTTCATGTAAACAACCAACATAACATTTTTCAAGAACTCATGTGACTTGATTCCCCTTGTAAGTTAATTTAGAAAACACGTTTCTTATTTTACAAACTAATGTTGAGTTGTTTGTTAAATTTAGAGCTGCTATTAAGTTCTTTTCAATTTACTAGACAATAATAGCATAAGCAGGATCAGTGAAAGAAACACAATCACAAGGTACACAACATTTATCCTAAGAAACCCTCATGGGGGAGAAAACCCAACAAAAAATTCCTTAATATAGATTTCTAATACAATGTCAAGATAATAAACCAAACACTAGAGAATATCCAAGACTGAGCAATGTGCCTCTCTCTTCTCCTTCTTCCAACAACTGCAGCTTCCTTCAAACTTGTGCACTAGATGAGTGAGTGAGTGAATGAATGAGGTGCTAGCCTCTCTTATTTATACTAGCTAAGGAGCGCTAGGGTGATGTCTCTTCATTAGGCAGGGCCAGCTTCTCCAACTAGTGGCTAAAACCACTTTAATTAGCTCCCAGGGCCGACTTCTCAATTAGCCTCTTTTAATTAGGGTTCGACCAATCCACAAAAGGGGATTTGGTCATACATAAGTCCCGACATGATCAATCCATGAAAGGGGATTGATCTATAAGATAATAAATCAATAATAAGTAGAATATACTTCGCAATTACAATATTTCAACATTGTTATCATCACTTTCTATTAGATTTATCTCTATCAATCTGTGTGTGATTTTGCAGAATGTTATTCAAGCATCTCCAAATGCTTAATCTTCAATGTAATCAGGTCTCCCTTTATCAATGCCAATGTTTCATGACTTAATATATGTGCAAGCAACACATATTAAAAGATACCTCAATGGTAGTGTTATAATAATAAAATTATATGTCATTTGTACAAAATCAATCCATGACAAAAAATTTAACAAGTACAGCTGCCAAGTAGAGGCAATCATAAGATATGCATTGTCAAAAATGAAAACTTTTTGGGTTGTGAATTTTGCATTGTCGTGATAACAATGTTGAGGCTTTGCACCCACAAGAAAGTGATGGTATTCAGTGAGTTGAGTTGTTATTTGAGTGCAACATCATAAATTCACTCTCATAAACATTGATTATAAACCCTAAAGATGACTTGGTAGTAAATCATGGTGTTGTTCTATTAAATGCCTATTTCCCCATCGTTCAAATGTGTGGTTGCATCTATAGGTTAGGAATCTCTCCATATTGACGAAAAAATTGTTGGGTTTCTTGATATCTTAATCTGAAGTTTTGTATTGCTAGCAGGGGAAAAAGAAAGAATCTATCATAGAACAGTTGAACGCCAACTTTACTACACTTAAGGGAAAGGATTTCGAGTTCTGGGTCTACTAACAAGTACACTAGTGCATTATATAGGTTGAGTGTTGATAACAATGATTATTAGGCCTTGATTGTCTCTTATTATGTACTCTTGCAAAGTCCAAAATTATAATATTCTCTGCTTTGAGATTGATTTTTTTGTTAAATGTAGATTATTTTGACTTGCCATATGTACATAGTATTATGCCATAGAGTATATCCCATTCATTGTCATATTATTTTAAATTTTTGAAAAATGTTAGTACAAGCATAAACAGAAAAACCCTGCATGATGCATCTACATTCACTATTTTTGGTAAATTAAATATAGTTTTTAATTAATATATAGGAGATACCAACCAGGTTGTCTTACAAAATATTCTTATGAGGCTAATGATCTTTGGGTGTCTCATTTTCCATATTCTTCCTATAATCATTATAATTCAAATTGCAAAAAATTTGAAACATTGGAAATGTAATTATGAGATGCCTATAATTTGTGTGCTCCCTTACTCTTATTTGTGGTATTATTTACCACAAGTATTATTCACTATTGACACTCATGTAAGATTTATAGTAGTAATTAAATTAATTTCACGTAGAGCCATATCGTTAGGCATCAACCACACAAGCCCATTTATATGTGAGATAATGTGGATCTACTAAAAAAGGAAAGCCTCCATAAATATTAGTGTAGTTCTTCCTTTTGAACTACTAAGGTTCCCTAGCTATCTTGAGTTGACTCTTTTCTATAAACGTGAGTATCAAGAAGCCCTAGGAAAGAAGGAAAATAGCCCCTCAATCCACAATAGTTTATTCAACGAAGCCTCATGGAATGGACTAGGATGCCCGACTGGAGTCCTATTCCACGCAATGTGTGTAATCATTATATGTATAAGGTCCAAGCTCATCCTTAGATCCGACATGAGACAACCTTAGGGAGCTTGTAGAGGATGCATGCAAGTTACCAAGTGAAAGGTGGTGGCATATCAATAATGTTGGGATGACAGGCACCCCTACATTAACTGCGGTGATCTGGAGTATCAGACCCTTCAAACTAGCCACTATTAATTTGTAAAACTTTATTTTTTTTAATTATTATTTTAATCTAACGAATAAAAGGAAAAAAAATGGAATACACCCAGGAATAAAAATCACATAGCAATGACATAAACCAATGAGAAATTAAAACTATAAAATTACAAATTAGGAAAATGAATTTATTTTTATACAATAAAATAAAATAAATAGTTAATAGAAATGTTTAACAAAACTTTGGAAATGATTTACAAAAGAAATTAATTACAAGTTAAGGTCATTCGATTTCGAATAGAACACTATAGTCCCTACTTTTGCGAGGACTAATAAGTATTCCTTCATAAAAATTACGATACACCAAAGAATAAGTAAACTAACATTCATTATGATAAACCAAAGAATAAGTAAATGATGATATGAATGAATATCATGTATATGTATAACAAGAAATAGTTACATAAATATTTATTTATTAGAGAAAAATACATTAATCATATATAATATATTTTTAACAATAAAAGGGAGAAGATTGTATTAATCAAAATAACATATAAAAACATCAAAGCATTACATAAGATTCAGAATTCAAAATTCAATGAGTGAACTTTCAAACTACTCAGTCCAAAACAACATTTCCCACTAATTGAATATCAGAGAGTTTTAATGGAACACTTTTACCATAATGCCTGACTATGTATACTCTATAGAAAATCCCCAAAATGCATATGCAAAAACAAGTCATAATCTAGATGAAAAGGAGGTGTGTCTTCCAAACTTGAGACCATTAACCAGAACATGGAGCAAGGACGTTCAGGTCCAACTAAGGAGGAAGCTAGACTAGAGACAAAGTTGTTTAAGAGATGCCATAATCTGACCAGGGTGGCGAGCCATGAGATGGATTGAGGTGCAATTCTTCTATCTGAGACCATAGAGGCATGCATTCATCCTGGAGTTGTTGAATGATTTGACATTGTTGCACCAAGACCTCTAAAACCATTAAGACCTGGGACGAGAGCCCACCAAATTGAATTTTCAGCGACTGAACCGTGGTGCGAAGGTCCTTGATTTCTTCTTCCATCAAGTACAACCGCTTGGTCCAACACCCAAAGATGCCATGATTCCTAACAACCACAGGGAGGAATGAGATAACCAAAGAAGAACACCTAATAAATAGCCAAAGGAGTCACCCACTAAGTCAAGATTTCCATAATGCGCAATAGTGTTATGACTTAAACAAGAATCCACACAAGTGAGGGTTGCTACAAATGGAAGGATCACTACGCTTGAAATCCACTAAAGACCATGATTGCAGGTACAAGCATTAATGTCCATGATGTTAGCATCCTTCCCACATGCTCCCAGAAGTGAAGGAGGAAGCAAGGGAGAAAATTGCACGGTACAGGAGGAATTAAGGAAGTTGTTGGGCAACGTGTGACTTGCATGTGGCTCATCTCTCATCTCATGTGTCATCCTTGTGTCTTGCATGGGAGTGGGCTTGTGCCAATTTAGTATTACAACCATATTGATGATCAATATATATAATATTAACCAGGGGTCTTGATGATGATAGAGGCCCCCTTTTTTGCAAATTTAAAAACTAGAGAGTGGATCATGGCATACAGAAGAAGGAGAGATTTGGAATCCCATATTATAGTGAGAGTGTGAAAACCCTGAAAGTTGGTCAATGATAAACCTTGAAAGAGCACATAAGCTTCGACATGGTTGTTGCAGGCATGTTTGATACTTCAAACAAAGGCTACCTCAATGTTTCCTCCAAAGTCATAGCATACCCACACACTCTTGTCATCCCACATTAATCATATATAATATTATATCAATTACTTAATAATATTAATTAAATATAAATAATAGTTACATAAATAACCATATTAATTATTATAAATAATAATAATTAATAGTTTAAATCAATTACAACTAATAA
>ML777605.1:1009346-1080602 GCA_009831015.1 Picea engelmannii | reverse complement strand
AACAAAAAAAAAATGCATATCCATGCCAAAAAAGAAAGGGTTATTTATTTAACAAGATGGGCCCCCGACTTTTGACAATATATATAAAAAAACAAGAAATATTTATTACAATTATATTGGGGAAAGTGAAGGCAGCAATAAGACTTCAAAGTTTTTGACCAATAAGATATCACATAAATGAGATTTAAAATTTAAAATAAATAATTATTTTTTAAAACTTTGGATAAAGGGATGTATATTTTATGGTCAATCATGAATTAATAGAAAGTCAAGCCTAACTCAAAGCTATATACCATGTCTATCTACAAGTATAAAACTCAAAGCTATATACCATGTCTATCAACAAGTATAACAAAAGTATAATATAAAATTCTAAAATTTAAAAACATAACTGAACAATATCCACATTATTTACCCTTATATTTTACTTAATAGAATATGTAAAAACCATAACATTCGTTGGGCTTCAAATAAATCCATAGTCTCTTGTTGACTTTACAATAAGAGTATCTTGGACATAACAATAGAATATGCAAAAACCATGACATTTGTCAAGTTTCAAACAAAACAAATTTATTTTTCTAAAAAGTCTCCATACAAGTTTGAATAAAGTGGTTGGTACTATGGGCACTTTAAAGGGAAGTGAGCCACTTTACTATGCCCCTCTCTCTCTCTTCCATAACACAAGTTGAATTTTTACAAGTATGTCCACTTATAATCCTCGTGCCTAACAACTGATCTTAACAATGTTGTGTAACGTGCGTGCTTGACAACTATATTTAGAAAATCAGTATATAATTTGTTTTTAACGTCTTGGAGGATTTGGGGGTAGATAATCAAATATCAAATTCACTTAGTTTAATGCAAGTAAATTGTAATAGAAATGTAATTAAAGTAAATAACAAAATTTATTATAAAAAATTTCATTCATTATAATGCTTTTACCATAAATAATTTATTTTAATGAGATAACATTATGAAAATGAGGAAATAAGAACCATACTTAATAATACAACCTTATAAATCTCTAAATTAACATAATTAATATGGAGGAGGGTTAATGACATAACATCAAGAAGATGATGCAATTCATTTTTACATTAAGTTGAAACGACTTTTAACTAGTGTATGTGAATATGTTACATTTTTTCTTTTTTGTTGGTTGTCGCACTTTTAAACATGAAAAAATAGAAAAGAGTTGTGCAACTCGAAACACACTACAAAGGCTGCATCCAACTGATTGTGGGGTTTGATGGTCATCATTTGTCCCCACTCAAAAAACAACAAACCCTATTACTTCAAGGTATGGGTGAGGAAAATGAAATTTCAAGTGTTCAAGTGTAAACCACTATGCTTGATGCAAATACTACTTGGCCCAAAGTACTTTCAATAGAGTTACTTTTTCTTCCTGTATGAGTATAGGGAAATTTGGAGCAATATATTTGATCTTTATTTCAGATTTGTTGACAGCTCTAAATGAGATCTCTATTGGCTGCCAATAATAAGATGGTATAGCTCCATGTTTAGCACATGAATTCATTGCACCTGTATCTAGTTGTGCATCTAATGTATATTGCAAATATCCTTGGACTTTTATATTTACAGGGATAACCAATCTATCATCTAAGCCATTCACTTGCTTAGACTCAAATGGTTCAATTTCTGTATCTTCATTGAACATTTCTCTTTCTAGTTGTTCATCTCGTTTCATCTTGAGAAAGTTCAATTCTTCTTTCTGCAGMTTTAAGCTCTTCCATAAATCAGCGACTAATACTTCTTTTTCTTTGATTGTTTCTTCAAGATGAAATATAGTATCTGTTACACTTTAYTGTTATGATACTGGTGCAAATATACTGTTAGGACAAGATTTTGTGAATAAATGCTTACCTTTTGTTATAGGTAGTAACTTTGTACAGATTACAGTTTTGGGCAAAACAATCAAAGTACCCAGCAAGTCTTGTTATGAAACAAGAATTGCAATGAAGCAAACTTTCCAACAAATTGAGAAATCTGCCAGCAGTCTGATACACATCCAAAAGATCATTGGTCATGCTGAAAAGCATGGTACAGAAATGATAAAGGATATTAAAGAAAAAATAAAATCTGATTGCACATCAGATTATCCAAATGCTTTTTGGACCAAAGAAAAATATTTCGTCAGTCTGCCTTATAAGGAAGATTACACTCCAAAACCACAGAAAGCCTCTGCAAATCACATGTCTCCCACAGAATGTGAATACTGCCAAAAAGAGATTTCAGAGCTCTTAGAAAGAAAGTTGATAGAGATTAGTGGGAGTCCTTGGGCTTGTCCTGCTTTCTATGTCAACAAACACAGTGAACAGAAAAGAGGAAAACCTAGAATGGTGATAAACTATAGAGCTTTGAATGATGCTCTACTCCCTATCATGTTTCCTTTACCATCCAAAGAGTTGTTTTTTTCAAAGATTGGGAAGTGTAATGTTTTCAGTAAATTTGATTTGAAAAGCGGATTTTGGCAAATTGGAATAATCCCTAAAGATAGATACAAAACTGCATTTGTTGTCCCAAATGGTCATTATCAATGGAAAGTGATGCCCTTTGGTTTGAAGAATGCTCCATCTGAGTTCCAGAAAAGAATGGATGATATCTTCAAACACCTCAATTTTGTAATTGTATATATTGATGATTTGTTTGTTTTTTTCTGTAGATTGTAAAGTTAATGTACAACATTTAAAGGTTGTTTATGACCTTTTGTATAAACATGGTTTGGTGCTCAACCGTTCTAAGCTTTGTTGGGCACAGACAAAGATTGAGTATCTTGGGTTGATACTATCCAAAGGAGAAGTAGAACTCCAAGATCATATATTGAAAAAGCTTTCAAAATTCCCTGATGAAATTCTTGACCAGAAACAGCTCCAAAGATTCCTTGGTTGTCTGAACTACATCTGACAATTCTATGAAAATCAAGCAAATGATGTTAGAATACTCCAAAAAAAGATTGATTAAAGCCTTACCATGGAATTATAAAATGACTCAAGTTGTCCAGATAATAAAACAGAAGATCCAGAATCTCCCTAAGTTGTATCTTCCAGATATGACCTTTCAGCTTGTACTAGAAACTGATGCCTCGAATGATACTTGGGCAGCAGTATTGTTGCAGAAGAATGGTCCCAAATTGGAAGAAGTTTGTATATATACCTCTGGATGTTTCAGTGATACTGAGTCAAGATACCCTTCTTCACATAAAGAAATCCTTGCTGTCAAAAATGGCATTAAGAAATTCAGATTGTTTTTAAAACCTGTACATTTTATTGTAAGAACCGATCTGAAGCATATGAAAGGAATGTTTTCTAATCAACGTCTATTGGAATAGGGAAACAACAGAATTCTGCGATGGAGCTTATGGCTTGATGGATTTGATTTTGAAATCCATTACAAGCCTGGTAAAGATAATTGTGTTGTTGATCTCCTTACTAGAGAAGCTGCTCCATATAAAGAAAAAGATAAAACCATAAAATGGCTTCATCCTCCATGAGCATAAGAGATGCTCCTCCACCAGGATTCAAGTGGATCCTTGTGTGTACAAACTGTGAATATTGCTATTGTTTTAACTGTTTAAGTTGTCTCATAAAAGCTAGTCCAGCCTGTATAAAAATCCTAACCAACTGGGTACAAGCTTATAATCATGGTATCTCTTATTATGATTATTTTAGAACAAGTCGTAATATGGCCAGAGGTTCAGTCATTGGAGGACCTATGCAAGGTCAAATGTATATCTTACTTTATACTATTTGTATTACCTATGAGGATTATTGTAAGATAATGTTGCAAGTTAAATTTGAAGGTTCTTGCTGGATAATCTTTGAATGCTCAACATTCAAAGAAACATAGATCTGGTGGTCTGGTTGGTTGTATATTTTGTTCTGGACTTATTGTCCCAGAGATGTAGAATTCTTCAGACAAGGTAAAGACGCGTTCAAATACTGGTTTCATGCAGAAATAGAAGAAGCAACACATTATGAAGGTTGGTTTGTATTTAATCTATCCTTCTGATACAATGATCTAAAATTTGAAAGATGTGAGCCTCCTCAGCTTCAAAGTTATAAAGTTTCCAGTGAATTCTATGGTGATCTATGTGTTCCTGAAGATGAACTAATACCAGCCATGCAAGGATCTTCGTTTTACAAGTGTTTCAGCGAACTTCCACCATTCTCTATTGAGCACAGTTCTCCTCCAAGCAGTCATTTCGGCTATGATAGTGATGGATCTTTCGATTCCATTGCCGAATATAATATAATAAACCGTATGGAAGCATGATGGGCCATGTGGTCCTTCTTTTGTAATAATTGGTTCCACTCATGTCTAACGGGTCGACGGTGGTGTCCTGTCAGTTCCGTGGGTTCCTGTAGAACTCCACTTTGTAATCATGTGATTTAATCTATTCATAGATTGGCGAAGATTTACTTTATTTGGTCATTCCGTAAAAGTCGATATGGGTCCCCATATGGCCGAGCCTCTAAGGGACGAGATAACAGTTGTAGTCCACAGCTGCCCCATCCACTTGAAATGAATCTTTTGTTTACAAGCAGTTGCCAATTTATGTATATCGGTAACCTGCTAGAATTTGTATAAATAAGACTCTACCCCTCTCATTTATTCATTCGGAAAAAGAGAGAGAGTCTAGTCTGAGTCTATGTAGTGTCGAGCAGTGTGTATCCTCTTCACTCACCTTCGGGAACTTGTGAATGAAAAACACTGATCTCAAGTGTAATGTCCTAATGTTATAGCTCTGTTATGCTATATGATCCTACTCTGTTAAGTTGGGGCTAGTGCTTGCATATCAATGGTCTAGGTCCATCACTGTCAATATTGAAACCTTTGGCTATGCTTTGAACATGGGTGGGTAATATGGCTCCAAAAGATCAACATTGAACACCATATGCATAACTAAATAAGGTGGAAGGTCTGGCTAGAGGGAATTTTTTTCCCACTTCCTTAACAATGGAGTAAGGACCATACCAAAGAGGTTTGATCTGCCAATGAGGACCTTTAAACCTTTCTTTCTATAATTGAAGCCAAATTTCGTCACCTACTTAAAAAGAATGAGTTGCATTATTTACATTTGTTTGTACTTTAATAGCCAACATTGTAGAATTGATTGGACCTATTCATGGATTCTATAAATTTGCTTGATGAAGGTCTCGAATCTATCCTTTTCTTTTGTGATTTGTGGAGAAAAAGGTATTATTAGTGGTAGTAGTGCAACATCAATAGAATTTGCGAGTTGAAAACCAAAGTAACTCTGGAAGGGACTGTGTTCAATGGAACTATGAAGTGCGTGATTATAGACATAATGATTAAAAGGTATATTGTCATCCCAAGTATGGGGGTGTGCATGGTTATACATATTATACGACAAGTGTACTAAGGTTATGTTGACAACTTGTTTTTTACCATCATTCTATGGGTGGAAATTTGTGGAACGCTTCAAGTTTCTGTCAATCATAGTCCATAAGGCATTCTAGAAATTGTTAATCAATCTAAGATATGCTCTAATACTTTAGAGGAGGGAAAACCAAAATAATATGAAATATGATTGAAGATGAAATGAACATTGTCAAAGGTTGCAATAGGCTTCTTACAAGGAATCTGATAGACAGATTAGAGAGACATACGAGAACAACAAGTATGAAATTATGTTGTTTCTTAATTATCGACAAACCAAAAGGTAAATCTAAATTGACAAACTCCAAAGAGTTAGAAGAGACAAGAAAAGGAGTATACATAGTTAAATAGTGATTTGTCAATGTAACAATGGAACATGCAACACAACATTTGAAGTTGCACTCAACATATTGCATCAAATGTGGCCAATCAAAAGATTGTTATAATGCTACAACTATTTTTCACAAGCCAAAATGTCGAGTAGGCTTGGAGAAATGAGATTCCAAATCAACAAATCTTGGGGTTCACATGTTGGTACACACAACTTATCATATCAATAGAGAAGATAATGTCACATATGCAAATCAATGACAAATCCCATGGAGGTCTTGTGGCATCCTTATTGGATTGTTGCATAAACTTCTACCAAATGTGTATGTGATATAGAATTATGACCAACCTTGTGTATCACATCCATTGGTGTCAAGAACAATTAATAGTGCTAGTATAGGTGGGCAACTTAAATAGAAAAATTATTTGTTATTTCTTCCTCATCGATGTTTGATAACCAAGTCAAACTTCTATAAGAAATTCATCCATTTCATATGATGTTTTCTCAAGTTTGCTCTAGGTTTGTAGGATCTAAAATGATTTATGGTTAAAATGAATCATTGTTTCTTTTCCCAACACATAGTGTCTCCACTAATGAACTGCTTGAACAATGGAGTACAAATCTATGCCATATGTTGAATAGTTGTAGACTTGACTGTCTTTGAGTGAAAAAAAATGGGATGGCCATCTTGAGTAAGAAGAACACCATCATGTAGTCAGGTACATCAAATTCTATCTCAAAAGGCTGAGATAGATTTGGTAGCACAAGCATGGGTGAAATGCATAGCTTCCTCCTCACTTCTTTAAATTATTGTTATTGCAGCTTGGTCCAAGTGAAGACTTGTCTCTTTAACTTACCTCCTAGGATTTGGCTAAGTGGCTAGGTCGAGCGTCATAATCTTGGAACAAAGTTTCTATATAAATTATCCAATCTTGGGAAACTTTGAAGTTATATGATATTCTTTGGAACTTGCTAATTCTAAATTATTGCCACTTTATCAGGATCAATTTTGATTACTTCTTAGTGAATGACAAACCCAAGATAGTCAATGTATGTCATTACGAATGAACATTTGGAGAGGTTTCCCTGCAACTTATGTCAAAGAAGACTCTACAACACCTGGTCAACATGTTGAAGATGTTGATCCCATTATTTGTTCAAAATTAGGATGTCATCCATGTGCACCACCATGAATTCATTCAGGAATGGTTGGAGCACATCATTATTCAATCACGTGAATGTTGTAGAAGCATTAGTAAGATTGAACGGAATTAATAATCACTGAAATAGTCCTTCTTTGGATTTGAAAGCAAACTTCCATACATCCTCTGAGTGTATCAAACCTGATGATACCCGGTCTTGAGATCAATCTTAGTGAAGTATTGATTTCATGTAGTATACCTTGGGAGGTAATATGGGGTACCTAAGGAGGTACCCAATGGGAGTAATAATAGATATATGACTATGTACATGCAATAGTGTGAACAAAATAAAGGTGAGAAGGATTCCTAGAAAGTTCCACCTACTAGAATATTCCTTCTCTAGAATGTTCGTAGGAGAGAGAGTGTGTGTTATATAAAGAAGTGTAGGCAATGTATTGAAGCATAGTGAAGAATATTATTTTTGTGACAAACAAGGATTGCTTGAGGAGTGCATTCATTCCATAAGGAATAATATATGGTGTTACCCTACCTCAAGGGTTTTGTTTATTTCTTGTGTTGAGTATTTTATGTGAATGATTTGAGTTTATTTCTAAATTTATATTCCCAAATTCATTGAGGAATATAAAATTTGGTATTAAAGCACTTTCTTCAACCAAAGAAAGGAAGTAAAATTTGGTTTTTTTTGCATATTTTTTTCTTGGGGAAAATGGGAGCAGTGCACTTTAGACTCAATTATGAAACTTTATGTGCAAAATTTGTATAATCAAATTGGATATTTGAATTCCTCTAGGAAAAATACCCAATTTCAATAACAAATTCTGTTGAAACAGAGCCTAGGAAGTAAAGTTATCAACATTTTAAATTTGACAATTTTTCAGGGTTTTTCCGGAAAAATCCACGCCAATTGCACCATAAGTTATTTTTAAACCCTAGTTTTTGTTGAAGATTTATTCCAAGCAAGATGATGCTTTTTACTGGAAAAGATGATGGCCCTAGTATTGAATAATATATACAAGATTCCAAATCATTATGGAAAGATTTCAAAGAAGATGCTTTCATATGGTGGAAATCATTGGACTCTGCCAAGATGATGGCACTTTCCAATGAAGCATTTGAAAAAGTGATTTTAGATCGGTGGTATCACATTGGAAAAAAGGATGTTGAGAGCACCAAGGGTTTATTCGCATGTGGAAACTCCATACTACAGGTTCATGGATGCATTCAACAAGAGAGGCTTAGTGTTTCTATTAACTCTAGTTTCATGCATAATTTTATCAATGTTAATTTGGCTAGAAGGTTGCAAGTAATTGAAAAGAATATTCAAAGCACACAGGTTGAAGGTGAAAATATTCAAAATTTTAAATATTTGAATATTACAATGGACAAATATGTGTTTCATTCTGATTTTCATGCCATAGATATCACAGATGTGGATATTATTCTTGGATATCCTTGGTTGGATGCAATTGGTACAATTAAGATTAATGTGGAAAAGAATTTTGTGAAACTTTGGTACAAGAAAAAGAAAATTACATTGCAGGATGTGTCTCTTAGTAAGAAAGAAGGGCCCATAGGGGGAAAAAAGAAGTTATTGCATAGTCCGAAGTAGAATCATAGGTAGAGTGTACATCAGGACACATTAAAGAATCCACAGAGATTACGGTGGGACTAATTGCTAAAGTTGTCGCCATCCACACCATATAGAGAAACACTAGTCATCAAGGCAGGGGCGTGAGCATCAACACACTTGTTATGGACCATCATGGCACCATAAAGGAAACAAATAAAGAGGTGCTTGGAGGAATAATAGAACTGTAGGACGATATCAGGATAGAGAAACAACCCCATGGCACCAAAGGCGTGAGAATCAATATCAGGGTGACAAGATAGTATTTGGACATCATGTTCATATTCCATTACGATGGATGGATGCTTGTACTTGGTACCAGTTGGCTACATTGCTTAGATGGTCATATTGTGTGGTTTCTTGTCATGTTTCGAGGATGAAACATGTGAAGGGGGATGGAATGTAGTATATCTAGGGAGGTAATATGGGGTACCTAGAGAGGTACCCAATGGGAGTAATAATAGATATATGAATATGTGCATGCAATAATGTGAACACAATAAAGGTGAGAATAATTTCTAGAAGGTTCCACCTACTATAATATTCCTTCTCTAGAATAATCCTAGGAGAGAGAGAGAGAGAGAGAATGTTGTATAAATAATTGTAAGCAATGTATTGAAGCATAGTGAAGAATATTGTTATTATAATAACAAGCAAGGATTGTTTGAGGAGTGCATTCCTTCCATAAGGATTAATATATGGTGTTACCCTACCTCAAGGGTTTTGTCTATTTTTGTTCGACAAAACAGGTATTCCAATAGAGGATGAACACCTTCAGTAACCACTCACACAACCAGATCAAAGATCAACACACCAATGTTTTGATGTGGTAAAACCCCTACAGGGAAACATCCACGACCCCAGCCAATGTGGCCACTTGGAGAAATTTATTAATGCAAAAGAAAAATCCCCTCCATGCTCTTTAAATAGAGATCATGGACCAATCAAGTGCTAAGCCATGGATCAATGTATTCATTAAGATCGAGGAAAATATGAACCATTGGATCACTCTATGTCGGGAACATATCGTGACCGTCGAATTTCCTAACTACAAATGCATATTAATTCATAATAAAGAAACACACTATGTAACACACTTTTACCTAATGACACATTAGACCAAGTTGATCTTAACTAACTCCTAAGTGTATAAATATCTTAACACCCCCCCTTAATAACAACTTGGGATAGGATTGAAGGATTTACAAAAGTAACACAATAGGAGAAGGAAGGAAGCATTAGAGCCTATCCCCCCTTAATGACAACTTCTTGAACTCCTAACATAGATCAAAGTTTGGAAAAATTTTCTTCTGGAAGAGACTTTGTGAAAATGTCTGCAACTTGATGTTATGTAGGGAAAAATAACACTTCAATAACTCAATCATGAATGAGCTTTCTGATGAAGTGCATGTGTAGCTCGATGTGTTTGTTGCGTTGATGTTGAAATGGGTATTTGGAGAGCTTGATGGTGCTCTGATACCATGTTCGACAACACATGTATTCCAATATAGGACAAACACCTTCAATAACCACTAACACAACTAGATCAAATATCAACACACCAATGTTTTGACATGGTAAAACCCCTATGGGGAAACATCCACATCCCCATCCTAAGAAACTAGGGGGTTGGAGCCTCCTTCCAGTTGCAGCTGGAAAACAAAGGAAGTTGGTGTTTCCAATGAATGTAATTCTTCAAGACATATAAGAAAAAACATTCTATGGTTTTCTCCCGCTTTGGGTTTCCACGTAAAAACACCGGTATACTATGTATGTGTGTGATTGTTCATTTGTTCATTGTTTATTTACTCTGTAACTATTGGATGATAATGCTACATTGATATAACACTTGAATTTTTGGAGAAAAGGGATTAAATTGCTCTATTATTGATTCACCCCCCCTCTCAGTAATCCAACAAAATTACCTAACAAATTTTCTTTCACTTATGTCAAATCAGCAAGACATATATGGTTGTAAATAACAATGCATAAATAACATACATAACATAAAATCAAATATGGAAATTGTCTAAGTTTGGGATAGCTAGAAACTTCATTAATATGCTCAAGATGAAGTGCATGTACATACCATATCCTTCTCTCAAGGCTAGTACAAAACATATCGGCTCCAAAACCCTAACTAGGGAAAATCAACAAAAATGTAGCAACCAAGTAGATCTAATATTCAAGAATCACTCCAACATATTCTCTGAGGCAATACATCCTCTCCTTCTTTTATTTTACACAATTCCACCCAAGAGTTTTATCATAAAACCCTAATCTCCGGTCTCCAAGGGATAAACCTTAATCCTAGACCTCTAAGATAGTCCAAGAAGACCAAGAAACCCTAGTGATTCAAGAGAGAGAGAGAGAGAGAGAGATCAAGCACATGTGAAGACTCTAGACAATGGGGGGGTCTAGTGCAGACTCTTCTCTAGGTCCATTCTCATCACAAGAGTGAATACAAGTGAGTGAATAAAATTATATGAATGGAAAGACTCTCTCCTTCCTTTATTTATATGAGAGGTCAAGGAGGCTAACAATAAAATGTAAGCCTTAGCCCTTACAAGCAACCTACAATGAGCATTTGTAGGCCAATGCAAGTGAGACACTAAACTATAAATTACATGCATCGTGCTCCAAGGTGACGTTGTGCACAATAATGGCTCCATTGTGATATATCTATGTAATACAAATCCACATCCCTCCATTGCAACCCTCCACAGACTCCATAAATCATCCTAAATAATGTAGTGCATTGGTTAAGCTATCCCTACAAGAATATCATTCAAGCCCTAGGCATCCACTATCCATCTCCAATCCTTCGCATGGGAATCCAAGCTACCACATGCCAACTAGGGCCTTATACCCTCCTCCAAACTGCAAAGGGCTCCTCATCCCATCTAAGGTGCTCTCCAAGCAAGTGGATCCTTCATGGGGCCCTAATGAAGGGTGTCCACCAAACTATCAAGACAATTCCAACACCTAAGTGAAGAACACTAAGCCAACAACCATATGAGGTCAAGCATACACTTAACAAGATTTCTCAATTGTGAAAATCCATCAAGGACTATATCTCGTGTGCCAATCCATTTCCTACCATCTGGGGATCAAATATACACCATGTACCACAAATCTCATGAATCACCCTAAGTATGGTGTAAACAATTTCAGAGTAATCTCAAAAGTTAACACCAACTACGTCAACTAGTGCATAGGTCGGGGCATAAAACTTGAATCTATAGCATACCCAAAGAAATCAAAGTGGGCTAAGAGTTCCTCATTTTAATGTATCTAGTTACATCTTTAAGTATATACATGATTCTATGGATCAATCTATCAATCATCCATTGTTATTCAATACATATGTTGAGTTGTTATTCTCACTTGTGCTTCAACGTTATAACAATGTCTCTAAACACCAATTTTCTCTTCTCTCTCTTGGAATTCATAGTTAATCACTTCTACAACTTTGCAATTCCCTGGTTATACAACACAAAAATCTACAATACTATGGTCCATTCATTAGTGGTGATCCTCGTACCAAATAATTGAAAATTTAATGTTGTATTTAAAAATTCAATGGTACTCCCTTTGGATCCTTGAACAAATTGCCAAACTATGTTTGGATTTCATTTTGGAAAGTGAATGTAACTTCATGATTCTTTTCATTCACATCGCTCATTGAATAAAATCAAATCTTGAGTGGATCATTAATTGTTCTATTATCTATGTGTAGTGGGGGTCATCCACATATCAAAAGTATCTCATGATTGAGGTGTATACATACATGGGTGATACCTCACTAATGCATTCTGGATCGGCATGAGAAGAAGAGAATTCGGTTGCTAAAGGCCCTAAAGATTTTATGTTCCTCTAACTCAGTTGTGCATGTTTCAATATAGAGAATTCCCAAACCACTTTATTAGCTATAACTCACTAGTCTTAAKGATGTAGCTATCAAGGGTGAGGTAAGGATGCTTACAACTATGAAGAATTTTATGTTTTAAAATTCATATATATATATATATATATATATATATATATATATATATATATATATATATATATATATAAGAATGGTTAATTTTTGTATTAGAAATATGTTATAGCCTCACTAGTCGTCATAATAATACAAAAAGAGCGCATGTCTAGCAATTTATAGTTCAAAATTAATCCAAAAATTTGAAAAATAACTAACAAAAATATGAAACCATCCTTCGCAGAGGATGTCTAAGAGGTTTTGCTAGTATACAGCCTAAAAAATTATATCTTTACAAAACATAATATGACCTAGTGTTAGTTACGGAGATTCATGTTGTTTTCTTCCTCTTTCTCAACTAGAGAGGTTTGAGGATACTAGTCCATTTCATCCACTTATGTAGGCATATGTAGAACAAATTCTTCCTCATTGTTCTCATCTTCCCATGAGCCAATAAACATTATATAATTTAAGGAGGCTAGCTATGGGCTCATAATCAAATTGGAAACCTGATGATGTAGAGCAAAAACTTTAGTCTCTATGTTTTCAACCTATCTTTTCTATTGAAGCAATCTTTCCATATCACTGCCATGGTTCTCCTCTTGTGCATGAATTTTCCCTGATATAGTGAAAATAGAGGTCCTATTTATCTACAATAATTAACTCTTTCCTTTGTACAACATGTTGAATATCAAAGATTTCATAGAGGGGGCATTACCCCGAGTGGATGTGGCTCATCGTACCATCCAAACTCTAGAGAAACCTATTCCAAATCCTGCAATTATAGTGCTATTTAATGTTGTCCACTACCAATTCCCCAGTGTCAAACCATACTACACAATGAAAAAAGAGACTAGGTGGGGAAACTAATATGACAAAACTACTCACATTTCCAACAAATCAAACTCTAAAACCTTTATAGAATTTCACCGAATATAGAATATAGGAAACTCTTGACATTACCACGTCCAAATGATAACCCATGAATTCTGGAGAATAGGAAAATATGGAGTTTCTAGAGCTACTCACCTTTTCCATTAAACAAACACTAAAATCTTTCCAAGAAATCATCAAGCACAAGATGGAGGGTGCATCCATGATGGTCACTTCAATGATGGAAACAGTTTAAGGGTGTTCAAAGGATTGTTGATGAAGATGAATACCCAGACCCAAAACAGACCCCATAATCCTACCTTCACTCAAGATTGTAATAAAACAAGACTGTGTAAGGTACAAGATATATTATATAAAGCAGAAACGGAAATATTATGACAAATACCAACAAACCATAAAACTTGGGGATGAGTTTCTAACAATGTTCAACTTTGAGTCAAGTTTTCTTATAAGGTTGCAGACGAAGAAACACATGGTCCCCTTTGGCAAATTGACATTATGAACAAACTTGATTTGATTGTTGCTTCATGTGATTTTGTGCAATGACCAAATTTTCTTTGAGGGTACGAAGAATGGTTGTGCATATTGTAAGAGTGTTCTCGACCTCCTAAACCTTGGAAACACTTGGTGGGTATGAGAGAATGAATGGTGGATTTTTTTCGTAGACGACTTCAAAGGGAGTCATGTGAGTGGTAGTATGGTAACATGTGTTGTACCACCATTCATTTAGGGGTAACCAATGAGCCTACTGAGTTTGTCGATTGGACGCAATAAATTACAAATATGTTTCCAAACACTTGTTGACAACTTTAGTTCCATAACTAATCTAAAGTTGTCAACAAGTGTTTGGAAAGTACAATTCTTGCCAAAAATTGTTGGTGAAAGTTGGATAATAGTCAGAGACAAAAGAATGAGGCATGCCATGGAGTTTGAAGATATTATCCATAAAAACTTGATCCAATGTAGATGTGGTGAACATGTGTTGATAAGCAAAAAAAATAACATATTTGGAAAGACGATCGAATACAACCATGATGACTAATTTGTTTTCCGATTTAGGTAAGCCAACAATGAAGTCCATAGAAATATATGTCCAAATAGTAGGTGGAATTGGGAGTGGTTGGAGTGTGCCCGAAGCTTTGAAAGTTTCACCCTTATTGCATTAACATGTATTACATTCAATCACAAAGGTGTGGATGTCATGTTTCATACCTTCCTAGAAAAAATAATGTTTGACTCGTTCATGGGTTTTGGTAAAGCTTGAATGCCCAGCTATGGGTGAAGCATAAAGCTCAGAGAGCATGGTGGATTTAAGGTTCAATTGTTTTCTTAAATGCATGTGACCTTTAAAGAAAATATCTTAATTATGCCAAGAGTATCCTGGAGAAGCTTGAGATTCATGTTGTAATTATTGGATTAGGCTAGATGGTTTGGGGTCTTGCAACCATTCCTGGAAAATGGCTTGAAGCCAATCCATGACAATGAAAGAGAGGGAAAATAGGGACCCTTCTTCTTCATATTTCCTTGAACAAGCATCAACAACCATATTTTATTTTCCTTTCTTGTAAATGATATCATAATCATATCCAAACAACTTGGTCACCCATTTTTGTTGATCCATGGATGAAATTATTTGTTCCAAAAAATACTTGAGGCTACAATGATTAGTTTTAATTTGGAGGAATTTCCCCAATAGATAAGGATGCCAGATATCCATTGCATGCACAATAGCCAACATTTCCTTTTCATAGGTTGATTAGCCCAAATGTCGCTCTGAAAGTTGTTTGCTAGTGAAAGCCAAAGGTCTTCCATCTTGCATGAGGACTTCCCCAATTCCTTTCTCTAAAGCATCACATTGCAGGAAAAAAGTCTTGGTGAATTTTGGTAGTGTCATGATAGATATCATACACATAACCTCTTTCAAGGCGTGGAAGGATTGATCACCTACGGGAGTTCAATAAGAAGCATTATTTTTAAGGAGAGCGGTGAGAGGGGTTGAAATTTTACCATAATTATGAACAAACTTGTGATAATAGCTTGTTAAACCCAGGAAACCACACAAGCTTTTAAGAGTTTTAGGGTGAGGCAAATCCTTCATAGCTTTAATTTTGTTAGGATCCACTTGTACACCATGTCGATGATATAACCTATGTACTCAAGTTCAGAGGATCCAAAAGCACATTTAAACTATTTTAGAAAAGGTTTGTTCTTAGATAGTAGATGTAGAACTTGATCCACATGGGTTAGATGGGCTTTCCAATTTTTACTATAGATGAGGATATCATCAAAGAAAATTAAGACAAAATGATAGAGGAAAGGATGAAAGACATAATTCATGAGACTTTGAAAATTGGAGGGGGCATTACACAGGCCAAATGGAATAACCAAGAACTCATAGTGACCCTCATAAGTTCTAAATGCAAACTTGGGAATGTATTCCTCTTTCATACATATCAGGTGGCATCTAGAAGAGAGATCAAGTTCTGTAAAGTACTAAGCACCACTCAATTCATCCAAAAGGTCATCAATGATAGGAATGGGAAATTCATCTTTGGTTGTGAGTTTCTTGAGGGCATAAAAATTAGGACATGTGCTTCTTTCTTGAGTACCATGACTATAGGAGAAGAAAAAGGGTTGGTACTAGGATGGATAACACCAGCTTCTAACAACTCTTGAAAAATTTTCTCAATTTCATTTTTCTAGGAAAAGGTATGATGATAAGGGTGAACATTGGGAGGAATATTGCCCAGTACGAGAGCAATGAAATGATCATGGATGTCATTGGAAGGGGGAAGTCCATGGGGAGTGTTAAAAACAACTTGGTGTTGGGAGAGGATAGATTGGATGTCGGGATGCATATATGGTGTGTCAACTGCTTGAATGGAATGGAGTTGGACAATAATGCAAGAATGACCTTTTTTTAGTAGTTTTTCCATGCAGTGGTAACTGATGATCTCAAGGGAGACTTTTGTGATGCCTTGGAACTAATATTGTTGTCCCTCATGTTGGAATTACGTGGTTAAGTCCTTAATATCCATGGTGATGGGGATGAGCGTGTGTAACCATTCAACACCAAGAACAATGTCACAACCACCCATGTTGATAGCAAACATATGAGATTTTAGGTGGTACTAACCAATTTGTAGGTGCACATTTTCACAATGCCCCGGGCCTTTCATGGAATTGCCATTAGAAATCATGATTTGAAAATTGTTAACTACACAGATATAGAAATTGATTTCTTGGTAAATACAACGATGTATAAAATTATGGGTGTTTCCATGTCAACTAGGATGATGACATTCTTATGTTTAATATAGCCAATTAACTTGAGGGTTTGAGGAGCAGAGAAGCCAATGAGGTCATTTAGCGAAATCAATGGTTCAATTTATGGTGGATCAGAATATCATCTGCTTGGGGTAGCTCTTCCATAGGGGAAACATCAACATCCTCATCAAAAACATCCTTAGAAATGATCATAATTATTTTTTTTTTCCTTACACTTGTGCCTCATAAAATATTCTCCACCACAATTATAGCAAACACCCTCAAGTTGGTGTTTAACCATTTTTTCCCAAGTTAATTTTTGGATCTTGAAAAGATTGGCAGGAGGGACATGATTGGTGGGTCTAGGGTGAGAAATAAAGGAGGGTTTTCTGTTTTGGGAGGAGACAACCTATTGTGCTTCCTTGGATCGTTTAGTATCTTCCAACCAAGTCTGGGGGTAAGCCATTGGGACCTAGTCTTGGATTTCATCCTTCAATCCATTGATAAATCATTCCATGAAGAAGGCACCTTGTTGAAATTACTAAGACAACTGAGAGGGGGGGGTGAATCAATTGTTATTGTGCTTAAACAATTTTATACCTATTAAAATATTATTAATCTTCTCCAAGTGATCATCAAGACTATGTAAGACATGAACAACATAAATAACAAACATCAATCACACATATGATATACACAGAGACAGATATTCATGAGGAAACCCACAAAGGGAGAAAACTTCTTCTTCTTAGAATGATAGGCAGTATTTTAAGTTTTGTACATCATCTTTCTTTGAGCACCAACTCAAAATGAGGCTACAACCTCTTCTTTAACAAGCTGCAACTTGTTGAGAGCACCAACTCGTTGGTTTCTCTAGCACCCACTAGAAGGAAGCACCAACTCCCTGAGTGATCCAGCACCAACTTCCAGTCACACAGGCACCAACCTGTATAATAGAGAACAATGGTTCTCCCTTGCACCACCCTACCACTCTGGTTTTTCTGGTTGCAACCAGATGGAAGCAACAACTCCCTGTGTTCAAGCACCCACTTGAAACTCTGACGACAACAGTCCTCCATAGCACCACCCTACCACCCTAATTATAAATATTTGCTTGAATGATAGCTTACAACAATACAGATATGTCAATGCTTACCATTTCTTTTTTGTTCTTCAATTCTGCTGTGCCTATGTCTGTTCATTCTTGGCTCCACTTGTTGTCTCTTTCCATCTGCTCTTTCTCTATTCTTTGCATGTTGTTAGGTTCTTGTACATTATGCTCTTTTCACCATTTCTACTCTATCTCGCTTATGTTATTCATCTTTGAGTTTTTTTTCTCACTCTGTTCATACTATAATTTTCATTACATACGGTTCAACACATTTTGTAGAGAAAAGAACCAACCTCACTTAGTCACTGTCTTTTTATTTTATGCTTTCTCTCCTAATCCGTTACACTACGAATATCCAACGCCCAAGAACAATGATTCAACTAATCTGTTACACTACGAATCTCCAACACGAAGAACAATGATTCAGTTAGTATAACTGAATCGTAACTGGTCAAGAAATCATAAAGTGAAACAGTAACCCTTAGAAGATTGTCTATTTAATCTACGTTGTTGGATTATACGCGCAGAGGCTTAAATCACGAAGTGAAATTGCAACCCTTCGATCATATTGTTGATTTAATCAGCATCGTTATATTAAATACGTGGAGGCGCTAAGTTCCTCTCCATGTGACCATTGGTTGTGACCATACACCAACCAAAAAGGCGCTTCATGACTTCGCACATCGTATATTATGTTGTGAGTCACCTCGATTCTCCCAACTCCCGATCTTCAAGGTGGAGCCTAGCAACGCTAGCTCCTTCCCCTCATTCTCCACTGACGTGACCTCGGTTGTGACTTGGGTCCAAGCAATTAGGGACTTTGCGTTTCGCAAATTCGAAAGTTAGATCACTTCCTTTATTCAAGGTCCGAGCTCCTGAACTCCGCCATGTCAAATCAACAGTCCACAGTCCTAAGTGATCCGACAGCCCAAATCTCTCCTTCGCAAATCAGGACTTCACGACTTCGCATTTTGGCTCTTGTCCGATCGATCGCCCACAACATTCCTCGATCAACGGTTATGATCACCTTCACAAACTCAGACTTCATGCGTTTTTGCTTCTCCTATCTCTAATTTCCCGATTTGTGAATCAATGCAATGTTGATCTCTCACCATGTGTCTTGCCTCAATGTGAGGCCATGATTCCTTCTGAGCTTTGGATTATTGAATGACTCATGGGCTTATCCTCCTTGCAACTCCACTGGATCTAATGGCCCACGACTAATAGTTCATCTTCTCTCCAGGGATCTCTACTGTCCTTCGAGATTATCGTTGGCTCCTTGCCAAATAACTCGGTGTCAACCCTTATGAGCTTAATTCCACAAGGTGACTTCGAACCTCGTCCTTCCTCTGAACTCTTCCAATCCTCTATCCCTCCTGATCTTGATTCCTTCTACAAACTCACGAATTCTAAAGAATCATGTGCACCCTCCTTGCGGCCTTCATGATAACCTCTGGCTATCTGGAAACTCCAACATTGTGCCCAGTGCTCGTCCTCTTGAGCTTGTAGACAACAATTTTTCATGGTCTAGTCATTCCCGATGCTATCATCTCTACTTTCATGTTTTCCATCAATGCTACCAATATATGGCGATTTAAATCCATATTTAAATCCCCTTCGCGAACTCGGTCTTCGCGCATTTTCGCTTCTCCTGTCTCTGATTTCCTGATTTGTGAATCAGCGCAATGTTGATCTCTCGCCATGTGTCTTGCCTCAATGAGTGAACATAATTCCTTCTGAGATTTGGAGTATTGAATGACTCATGGGCTTATCCTCCTTGCAAATCCATTGGATCTAACGACCCACGACTAATAGTTGCTCTTCTCTCTAGGGATCTCCACCGTCCTTTGAGATTATCAATGGCTCCTTGCCAAATAACTCGGCATCAACCCTTCTGATCTTAACTCCACGAGGTGACTTCGACCCTCGTCCTTCCTCTGAACTCTTCTAATCCTCTATCCCTCCCGAGCTTGATTCCTTCTGCAAACTCACGGATTCTAAGGAATCATGCACACGCTCCTTGTGGCCTTCATGATAACTTGATCTGGTTATCTAGAAATTCCAACACCGTGCCCGGTGCTCGTCCTCCTGAGCTTGTAGACAACAATTTCTCATGGTCTAGTCATTCTCTATGCTATCATCTATGCTTTCTTGTTTTCCATCCATGCTACCAATATGCCATGGAATCATATGTGTGATTGATGTTTTTTATTTTTGTTGTTCATGTCTTGCATAGTCTTGATGATCACTTGGAGAAGATTAATAATATTTTAATAGGCATAAAATTGTTTAAGCACAGTAACAATTGATTCACCCCCCGTCTCAGTTGTCTTAGTAAATTCAACAATTGGTATCAGAGCAGGTTCATTTTATTTAAAGGTAGATCTTTAAGCTTAAACATGACAAGTCATGAAGGGACTTCAACCAATAAGCCTCCACTGTTTGATGGAAAAAATTTTGCTTTCTGGAAAGTGAGAATGAGAACATACATTATGGCCTTAGGTGTTGATGTTTGGGATGTAGTAGAGACTGGATATACAAAACCTGTTGTGCTAGCTTCCAAAGATGATAAGCTATAATTTAGCTTCAATGCAAAGGCAATGAATGTTATCTTGAGTGGACTTGCTGAAGTTGATTTTGTAAAGGTGATGCATCTTGAATCTGCCAAAGAGATGTGGGATAAGCTTATTAACAATTATGAAGGAAATGAGAAAGTAAAAGGTGCCAAAATTCAGACATATAGATTGAAATTTGAGCAACTAAAGATGAATGAGGATGAAACAGTTAGTAAATATTTTTTAAGAGTTGAGGGGCTTGTGAATGCCATGAAGGGTCTTGGTGAGAAGATTGAAGATGCACTTTTAGTTCAAAATATTTTAAGATCTATGCCTGGTATATTTAATCCAAAAGTTTCTGCAATAGAAGAAATGAATTATATTAAAATTCTTCCTATTTATCAACTCCCAGGAACTTTGACTGCTTATGAAATGAGTATTAGTAAAGATAAATCCATCACTAGAGAAGCATATTTTAAGGCAAACAAGAATACTGATTCGGAATTAGATGATATTGAGGAAAAATTTGTGAGAAGGTTAAAGAAAGGATCAGGCAAATACCAAGGAAAGATTCCATTTAAATGTTTTAACTGTGGAAAGATAGGTCACTTTGCATCTAAGTGTCCACACAAGAAGAAGGACCAGAACTCTGAAGGTGAAAGAAGTACAAATCCAAGAGATTTGGTAAAAAGAAAAGTTTATGTGTAAACAATGATGACTCTTCAGGAGACACGGATAGTGACTCTTCTTGTGAAGATAAGGTTAATGGATTTATGCTTATGGCCAAAGAGGATTATGATAATAAAATCACAGGAAGTGATGTTAATGATGGAGAAGTTGTGGTTGATATGGAAGGTGAACTAATGAGTGCTTTAGAAGAGATTGACAGACTCAGACTTAAGAAGAGAAAACAAAAAAGGTTGTTGTTGCAGTTTAAAAAGAATGGTAAAAAACCTAATGAAGATTTTGCCCTACTAAAAGTGGATTTAGAAGAGGCAAAGAAAATAGAGGACATTCTGAAACAACAATTATTAAATAAGAAAGCAAGATGTGAAGCCTTGGAAGAAGAGGTAGTAAAAACCGGAAAAGAGATGGAGAAGTTTAAGGCATTGTATCACCAAAATTTGTCAAGTATTAAAGCCTTAGAAGGATTAGCCACCATTCTGAATCAACAAAGGGATCCAAATTTGAAAACTGGTTTGTTTTATGAAGAAGGATCAAGTAGTAATCAACCAAGCAACAAAGAATCCATCAAGTTCGTCAAATATACAATAATTGACAACCACAAATCTGCAGAAACAAAGGGAGATAAGCAGTCACCAAGGAGAAGTGAAGGAAAATGTACCAAAACTGAATCTGTAGAACAAAGAAATAGTACACCCTATGCTCAAGGAAATCATCAACATGGAATAAATCGACCTGCTCAAAGAAGACAACCATTTTCCAGGTACAAAGAATTTTTCTATGGATATTGTTTTTTCTGCTCTAATTTTGGTCACAAAGCTGTAAATTGTTCTTTAATATTTAGATATGAGCAATCAAGATACTCAAGGAATAAATATCTTCCACAACAAAGATCGAGACAACCAAGTAACAAACAACCACAGACTGCAAATCATGTGATGGCCGGGAAAAAGACGCAGGTTAAGCATAACAATCATTATGATCCTTTATTCATTGAACCAAAATGTTACACCTGCCATAATTATGGACATAAAGCTGCAGATTGTCGCTTAAAGAACTATAAGCCATATTTAAATCCCTCTGCTGAAAATGTCAAGGTTTGGAAGAAGAAAGAAGATGACAAGTGTGGATTAGTTTTTTCAGCCCAAAGACAAAAGAACCCCTGGTATATTGATAGTGGATGTTCCAAACATATGACTGGAGACAAAAGTAAGTTCCTGTCTCTAAGTGAAAGCAAATCAGGGAATGTAACTTTTGGAAATGATGCACCAGGAAAAATCAAAGGTAAAGGATTGGTAAGTCTAAGTAATGGCAAAGGGAAAGCTCAAGATGTGTTGTTGGTAGATGGTTTGAAACATAATCTGCTTAGTGTCAGTCAAGTTTGTGACAAAGGATGTGAAGTTGTTTTCACTTCTATAGGTTGTAAAATACAATCTGTGAACTCGAGACAGTTGCTTGCAAAAGGCATAAGAACAGAAAACAATGTCCATGTTTTGAAAGAAGATAAAGAAGAATGTCACTTAAGTAAGTATGATGAAAGTTGGTTATGGCATAGTAGACTTGGACACCTAAATTTTGATCATCTAATCAAACTAAGAAACAGTGGGGCAGTAAAAGATCTTCCAAAGATATCAAAGCCATATGATATTGTATGCAAACCTTGCCAAATAGGAAAGCTTACTCAGACACATTTTAAATCTAAGAACTTTACTTCAACAAAAAAACCTCTTCAATTAGTACATATGGATTTATGTGGACCATCAAGGAAGGAAGGTACAAGAAAATAAAACTATTTCATGTTGATTATTGATGATTATTCTAGACTAACATGGGTTGCCTTTCTGAACGAAAAATCTGAAGCATTTGAAAAATTCAAAGTGTTTAAGGCTCTGACTAAGAATCAAATAGGAAAAATATTGAAGGCAGTAAGGTCTGGTAGAGGAGGAGAGTTTAGTTCAGTGGAATTCAAAGAGTTTTGTGATAAACATGGGATCAAAAGAGAGTATACTATTCCAAGGACTCCACAACAAAATGGAGTAGTTGAGAGGTAGAATAGATCAGTTCAGCAGATGGCAAGATCAATGATGAATGAAAGGAATATTGCTCAGACATATTGGGTAGAAGAAATTCATACAACTGTACATATTCTTAACAAAGCTCATCCTAGGCCACAAAGTGACAAGACTCCTTATGAACTATGGTTTGGAAGACCTGCTTCAATCCAACATTTTAAAGTCTTTGGGAGTAAGTGTTATGTCAAGAATAATGATGAAAGTCTTGGCAAATATGATGACATGGATGATGAAGGTATGTTCTTAGGGTATGCTACAAACAATAAAGGATACATATGCTATAATAAGAGGTTGCATAAAATGGTTGATTGTATTGACATAAAAGTTGATGAAGAAATCCCGCTACGAAATGTAAGCAATATTGAACCAACCACGGAGGATATAGTTGAAGTTGAAGATGAGAAGGTCCAAGAATTAGAAAGAGAAGACTCTGAGTCAGATGAATATACAAATACTCAGGCAGACTCAAATCAACAGACATAAACAAAACCACCTCTCATAATTGTTAGAAAGAATCATCGTGAAAAACAAATAATTGATGATATGAATAAAGGAGTTCGGACAAGAAGGCAATTGATTAAAGACTCAAAACAATCTCATATTGATTTCCTATCTATGATTGAACCTAAAAAAAATTATGAAGCCAACAAGCATGACGATTGGATTAGAGCTATGAATGAAGAGCTTGATCAGATTGGAAGAACAACACTTGGGAGGTTGTTCCTAGACCTAAAGATAAGAATGTAATAGGCTCCAAATGGGTGTTCAAGAATAAAATAAATGAAAAAGGACAAAATGTTAGGAATAAAGTCAGATTGGTCTGTAAAGGGTATGCACGAGTTGAAGGACAGGATTTCGATGAAACCTTTGCACCAGTGGCAAGATTTGAAGCCATAAGAATGTTTCTTGCCTATGCATGTCATAAGAACTTTAAAGTATATCAGATGGATGTTAAGTCAACATTTATTAAAGGAGATCTAGAGGAAGAAGTATATATGGAGCAACCTGAAGGATTTTCACTGATAGATAATCCTGACTATGTCTGCAAGATGAAAAAGGCTTTATATGGATTGAAACATGCACCACGAGCCTGGTATTATAGACTGGACAAATTTTTACAAGACAGAGGGTTCAGGAAAGGTATTGTTGACAGTAATCTATACATTAAGTCTGAAGGTGATGATTTATTAGTTGTTTTGGTTTATGTAGATGACATTATTTTTGGATGTACTAATGACACTTTTGTTCAGTGGTTTGTTAATTCTATGCAAACTGAGTTTGAGATGTTCATGATAGGATAACTGTCATATTTTCTTGGTTTACAAATCAATCAGAGTCCTACAGAGTTATTTATCTCTCAAGAAAAATATTTGAAAGAGATGTTGAAGAAGTTTCAGATGGAATATTCCTCTCCTATTAGTACACCTATGGTGGTTGGTTGTAAGCTCAGTAAAGATGATATTTCACCTGATGTTGATCAAAGAACATATCGATCAATGATAGGCAGTCTTTTGTACATCACAACATCTTGTCTTGATATAATGCAAGTTGTTGGAATGGTAGGTCGTTATCAGTCTGCTCCTAAACAGTAATTTAGAAGTTATCAAGAGGATATTCAAATATTTGAAGGGCACAATGACTTATGGTCTGTAGTATCCTAGAAATTAGAATTTTCAATTAACTGCATATTCAGATGTTGATTGGGAAAATTGTTTGGATGAGAGAAAGAGAACCAATGGAGGTGCATTCTTCTTAGGTGATTCGTTGGTAGCATGGCTTAGTAAGAAGTAGGGATATATTTCTTTATATACTACAGAGCTAGAGTACATTGTTGTTGCTACTTGCTACACTCAGATATTATGGATGACACAAACTCTTGCAGATTTGAAGGTAACTTATACTGATCCAATTGCACTTCACTATGATAACACCAGTGCCATTAATGTCTCGAAGAATCATGTTCTTCATTCCAAGACTAAACATATACCAATAAAATACCATTTTCTCAAAGAGCAGGTTACAAACAGAGTGGTTCAGCTGAATTATATTCCTTCCACAGACCAAATAGCTGATATCTTTACTAAATACTTAGCCAAGACACCATTTGAATATCTTCGTCAGAAGTTGGGTGTCATTCCTTATCTCACCTAAGAGAGTCCATCATGTCAGGGGGAGTATGTGTTGGTTGAATATCTAATACCTCCGAAAAGTACTGTAACGACTCAGGGGGAGCATGTTTTCTTTGACATTGATGTCAAAGGGGGAGAAAAGGTGTGGTCTGGATGCTACAGTTGGAGGTCTAAGTAGAATAGTGTAGTCTTTCAGGGTTGCCATCAATGCTACCAATTTGCCATCGGCGTTGTTATTCTTGCCATCAATGACAAGCACACTCTTCCTGTAAACATGCCAACACACCTGACATGCCCTCCATTTTGAAATCCAAGTGCTCAAAGGCGGCTATAAAATCTTCCATTGTGTCAGACTGTTTCAACTTGGTCAAACGCCCCAAATGGTGGGTGTCGATGTCAAAGCATTCGTAAAGATGGACAACAAACTGTGTCCAAGAAACATACCCTTGGTTTGAATTTGTATGCCATTGCCACCATTGCTAGTGTTCAAGATCCAAAGAGAGGGCACTGTAACAAAGTTTGGACAACTCATTAGTAATTCCATGCAAGGAGAAATAATGTTCCATTTGAGTGACCCAGCCTATGGGATCCAAGCCATCAAATTTATTCACCTCAACTCTATGAAGACACAGTTTACGATGAAGGTGATTGGAATGAAGGGCATTGAAAGGGGAAGATTCAACATCTTCATGGTATGAAGGTTGTTCATAGGAGGTAGGGTTCAAGGATCGATTCATAAATTGTCGAGTTTGTCTTTGATGGTGGCATTTTGGTCCTTGAGGGTGGAAAATTGGTCCATGATGGTCTGAACATAGGAATTGAATGAACCGAGGTTGGAATTGATTTTTGTGATGTCTTTCTTGTTTTGGGTGTTGTATGTGATCAAGGTAGTGAGTTCTTGGTTGTGGGTGAGATTCATTTGTGAAGAGGCAAAAATGGGCAGGTGGATCCGCACAAAAAAAAGGGTTACAGGTGAGGGGTACCATGACGAGTAGGGTGGAGAGAGAAATCCAATGGGATAGGTGGAAAATAAGTGTGTCGGGAAGGGTGGGTGAGTCTATGAAGAAAAAGGCTTACAAGTGATAGGTTCCACGATAATCAAGGTAAAGAGAGGAATCAAATGGGACAAGTTCTGAAGAAGGGTGTCGGCAAGACCACTATACCCTTCTTTTTTACTCCTCTAGCTTTATGCTTCGGCCCGAAGAACATTCCGGTGACAAAATGCCCAAATTGTTAATAGGGAAAATTGTGTAGGAATTTCACAAACTAGATGCAGGAGGCAAGGTTGCATGGAAAAATTTCCTCTTTATTGTTGTTCTGTTATGTTCCATTTCCAAAGGTTAGAGTTTTCAAGGTTCCTACAGACAAGAATTTTCCCTGTGCTATAGTTCTCTAATATACATGCAGGTTCGAACAATAGTACTTGGCCCAATATCTCAGGGAACCAAATAAGGAGGCTCAACTTTACCCTTAATCGTACTACCCGATTACCCAGGTACTAGAGAGTAGTCTTCTCGAGTGTTATTCTCGGCGCCACTATAGCAGTCAAGCTGCCATTAGGTTGATCTAGAGTTGGTTTTAGGAGACCTAGGGGACTCCCTATATATGTGAAGGTATGTGGGAGTGATGGTCATGTACATGTGTTGTCTGATGCGGTACTACTCGAAGGGGTACCAACAAAGGTTTCCAACAAAGTGAAATGTTTGTTTCGAGTAACCTGTGAAACCATCTATATTTCTTGCCTGTAGTCTTCCCCGGCCACATTTTTACCCATTGAATGACAGATCTCTATGCTTTAAAGACATCGACAATACACATCTCTACCTAGAAAAAAATTGTCCCAAAATTTTTGCAAAGGAAAGTTCTTTGATACCACTTGTAAGGTACCAGATGTATTATATAAAGCATAAACATAATTATTACGACAAACACCAGCGAAACAACAAAATATAGAGAATAATAACACCAACAATGATACCTTTATTCATAGAAAACCAAGTTTACTTGCCTCTTCAAGGGGGAAACCTCCAGCAAAACAGAGCTCTATTACAATAGTTCTCAAGAGAAGACTTTTCCATGCCTTCTACTCCTATTTATACTAATTCTATCTTCTAAAGAACATTCTATAGGAAGATATTTCTAGAAGTGGAAGCTTCTATTAGGTCTTCTTACATTATACTTGTTCACATTATTATATAGGCCTTATTTACTAATGTCGGCCTTTATTACTTAAAAAAATTATTATTCTACCTATGTGAAGGGTTAGGGAGGTTAGGTCCTTAACATATTGAAAGGATTTCTCTGTTGTAATGACTAAAGTATGTGATGGTACAATGAATGAATTGTCCATCAAACTCCATCCACTCCTCATTAATTTCATGTGCCACTTGTCATTTTTGTTTGATAACATGCAAAACTTTGGGTTAACTATTAAATAAATAAGCTAGGGGATTGGGGAGAAGGACACCCTCCATTTTACTTTCAAGAATATACAATCCAAGCATAGTGCTTCTTTAACCAAATGATCCGCCTAGAGATTCATTTCCTGTAAAACATGAAAAAAATCTATATGTTTGAAGTGGCTAGCCTCTTTTTGAATTTATCGAGAGAGACCTGCTAAATAAACATATTACAAGGAAGAATGACAAATGAGTTTGATGATTATTGTTGAGTAATCGGTTATTAACTCTCTTATCTACCTTAAATCAAGAATCATTATCCCTTAATATACAACTAACAACTCTGCCTAGTTATTGGTTGCTTTACCCAATCCCAATTCAAAGCTATCCTCCTCTAGATATCGATATTGATCAATATTTGCTAGCCATTTCTCTTAACTTGGGTGATTTAGGATTGGATTAATGGGGCAAGTACTTTATAGAGTTTCCAAATTGAAGATCTATTCCACCCTTCCAAAGGTGTTCCAAGGATATTTTCTACTGCCATGAAATTATTTCTTTAGTAAATCTATTTTACACCAATATGCTTGACCTGTTATGAGGTGCCAAACAACTTTGGCTCCCAATGCAATATTCCTCCGCAAAGTATCTTTCATCACCAGACCGCCATTGTCTTTTGGGGACCTCACAATGTTACAATTTACTAAATGAAAATTCTTTGTATTATATTTTTCTCCTTTCCAAAGAAACTTGCAAATGTATTTCGCTACTTGTTGCATTATGCTAGATGGGGCCAACATAGCTAGACATTGAAAGAGTGGCAAAGTAGAAAGAATTGACTTGATTCAAACTACTCTATGTGTTGCGCTCAAACAATGAGACCCCCATTGTTTCATTGTACCTTTGATTTTCCCAATTATACCTTACCATATAGTTGAGGTTGGATTGTTTAAAGAGATCAACATACCCAAATACTTAAAGGAGGGCCAAGATGACAAGCAAGGAAACTTGAGTATTCTAGAAATAATTTGTAGTTGATGGGAGCTTGTATTACACCCACAAATAATACTTTTCCCACTATTTAATTTGTTGATGGAAGCATTGATAAATTGATCTAGACTACTTTTAAATCACTTAGCAATTATAGTGGATGTTCCCCCCATAAGAAGGGTAGCATCAACAAACTATGAGTAATTTATCTCTTTAATGTTGTGTGCAATGTTGATTACTTGAAGGTATCCTATCAATATTTCATGTTCCATCCTCTGACTTAAGGAATCTACCATGATGATGTAAAAAAATGGAGGGAGAGGACATCCTTATCTTATACCTCTTTTTCTTTTAAAGAATGTGGTGGGCCTTCCATTCACTAAAGGGGCAATCCAAGGACCAATGATACAATATCTCAACCAAAAAATAAGAGATTCATCAAAACCAAATTTTCAGAGAACTTCAAAGGAAAAGGATTGTCTTACCTTGTCAAATGCATTTTCCATATCCATCTTGATTATCATCCATTTTTTTTATTTCTCGTGATTGTATGGATTATGTCATGTTCCAAAATTATATTGTCTATGATTTGTCTTTTCTACATGAAACCACTCTTATTGTCAAAGATAATTTTTGGTATAATATTTTTCAGTATGTTTGCTAGGATTTTTGTCAAAACTTTGTAAGAAGAGTTACATAAAGAAATAGGGCAGAATCTCAAGAAATAGGAAGTGTTTACTTCCTTGGGGATTAAGGATAGAAAAATTGAGTTTGTATTTCCCCCAAGTTTGTGTTTTTTCTATGAATGCAAAAGCATACACTTTAGATCTAATTTGATGATGGAGAAACCATTATGACTCTGAGCTTTGTCTAGTTCATGTCCCCAAATGGCATTAGTGACTTCAATTTCAACTTATTCTATATCCTTTGTTAGATCTGTATTCTCTTATAGTGTGATCATCAATGGAACATGTTGCAACATTGCTACAAAGGAATGTGAACTAGCTTCCCTTCATTTGTATACAAAGACTAAAAATGGGAATGCAGTGCTCCTTTAATAACAACAAAATCATTCAGGAACTTACCATCTTCAAGTTGTATTTCTTTTCCTGAGCTTTTTTTAGTTCTTTCTTTGGCTTGTTTATGAAAGAAGGTTGTGTTTTTGCAATCATATTTCATCCATAGGATTTGCGACTTTAGTATCCACATCTCCTCCTCCTCTCTATTTGCTTTATGAATCTCGCTACACAACTTTCTTTCCTACATAAGCCTTTGCTTGGTGACTTCTCCATCCTCCATTTTTGCTTGAAGTACTCCAGGCTGATTTTGTATATCTAGTTGACTTTGCATTGGGGAATTGAATGGGGATTTGGTCCAATCTTTTAGTGCTAACTTTACCACCTTCAACATTGATTCCCACACAAAGTATTAGGAGCTAGAAATCAGATTGGTCCATGCTTTAGAAGTTACTTCTATGGATGATGGATCATTGTGCCATAATGGATAAAATATGAAAGGGATAGGACCAAAGTCCTGAGACTGTTGAAAGGAAAGAAAAATAGGCTTGTGATCTAAAACATTAGGAGGGGATAATAGTAGAAGTTATACTTTGATTCTTGAGGAGGAGATTGACGTGAATAAGGAATTTGTCTAACCTTGTCACTGTATGACCTGGCCCCAATATCCTATTGGTTCAAGTGTATTTCCCTCTAAATGGTTTGATATCAGCAAGATCCCAATCTACAATCAAATCTTCCATATTTTCCCTAAAGGGATCTATTATGATGTTGCCTCCTTTCTTTTCCTTATTTGAGAAGGTCACATTGAAATCTCCAACCACTATGCTATTCTTAGTGACTTCTAAATCCTTTAATATTTGCAAAGAATGCCAACATTCATCCTTCTCCTTGTAATGAGTTGGCATATATACATTACAAACGTGAACTCCATACTTGTGATTTGGTGAATAAGGTGAGTCAAAACCCAATGTTGTGTGTTTTGAACATATTCCATCTTTAACACCATATTATTTCATAGAGTATATATTTCCCCGAAGCTTCTCTTTCTCTAATGATTGCATATGCAGTATTTTTCCAATGCTTTTTACCACTCTCTTCCATCTTTGCCTCTTCTAAGTTAGTCTCGTGGACGACGAGTATGGCTAGAGTTTTCGATCTAATGGTGTCTCTGAGTTCTTCTTCTTTAAACTTGTTTCTCATATCTTTGTAATTCCATGAGACTAGATTTATTATTTCACTGGAGGGGTTTTAGATCTACCACATGAGACACCTTTCAATGGCACTTGAGATCCTTGAATTTTGAATGAATGAAGTTTTGTTCCTACTCCTAAAGAGCTTCTCATTGTGGTCTGATTACCCAATTTTTTTTCTTTATTAGTTACTTATTCCCTTTCATCCTTTGTTGGTTTTCACCCTACCTTCTTTGGAACTTGATTTTCATTTGCATCCTCCTCTTCAATCTATTGCTAAGCTTTCTTTCTAGTACTTACTCCACTAGAATGTGGGTGAGGTCTTTCAAGTTCATGATCAATTTATTCTTTCCTACCTAAAATGAGGTCTTTTGTTGAAGATAAAATACCTACTTGGGATTATGAATAGATAGGTAGTAAAAATGATCGAGGTGTTATCACAAGGGAGTGATAACTTCAATCAAGACCAATGTCTCTAGTTAATAAAGAACTTCAAACATGTTTGTTGACTTGATAGCTCTACAAATTTGGGAGTTGATTGTTGTGGAGACCCCCTGCTTTGGAGTCGAAGGGGCTACTTGAAGGGATCTCTTTACACTAGAAGGAACCAATTGTTTTGGAGCAAGGGGGGAGGGTATCCTAAGGAGGCAGAGGGATTTGGTCCCATTTTTTTCTTCGTGATATGCCATTGCTCTTCTTTTTCTATTGTTGATTATGGTTGGGGTTTAATTTTCTCGCAATCTTCAATGAAATGTTCATATTAATGACAATATTTACATTTGAATGGCAATTTCTCATAATCCAACTTTTGCACATCCTTTCAGTGATCCCAATTTAGAAAAATAACCTCTAGAGGCTCTTTTTCCAAATCTACTTCAATAGAGATCCTCGCGCCTGAAAACATCCTCGTTTTTGGTTTATTTCTATCTATGTATTTTCCAAGTTTGTTGTCAATACTTCTTAACAAGTATTCATTCTAGCAATGCAAGGGTGGATGAGGTAGATAAACCCATAAAAGAACAATGCAAGGACATCAAACTCAAGGTCAAAATATGGGGTCGAACGATTAAGATACATCCCCCTTTGTCTCAAGAAATATGGACCATTCATGAATATCATATCTCGGTCTTCTTTGGCTTCAAACAAAAAGGATAAAACCCTCTTTCCACATAAGTGATCGGTGAGTTTTTCATTGATCATGGCCATTTATTTTATTTCATCCAAAACATACATTGACCTGGGGGAGGGCCAAATTCCACTGAAGTGTCCAATAAACCATCTTGCAACTAATGCCAAATCCATAAGCAGAGACGAAGCTACATGGAGATCTTCTTCTGATTCGATCCATCTTCTTCACAAAGCAAGATGACTGAGATTTCTGGACCAATTTTATACCAAGAAACATGACGATGGCTTGAAAAGCAGCCATATTACAAGGAGGATTGTCCCCTCTTGGATCGAGATCCCTGGCTAGGAAGTGATAACAATAATGAAGGCTATGGTTTGAGATTAGGTGCATGCGGTATACACCCTTCAATACGATATGAATGAATGAAGATGATTCCTCTTTCTCTGATCAAATATATGCTTTTCAGTGATTCCATTACCAATAGGATTTTCTGAGGAAGAATAAGATTTTTAGTACCTCTAATGAATACGATTATAGCCAGAAATATGGGTTGTCTGGAATTACTCAGGTTATTCTTGTTCAACTATTGTTTCCACTGTTGCCAAACATCTCGCCCCTTTCTCACTAACAACATGCAATTTGCAATTGCACTTGGTTTTCTCACTTACCTAACAATAAGGATAAAGAACTTCCATGAATGTGCATGTTCTTCTTCAACCATGTTTTACGGGTCTATCATGGAGGCACAAGGGGAATTACTTATTCTCTCATTATGCTGTTAGATCGATGCATGGAAATGTTGTAAAAGGTGAAATTTTGATTCTGTTGTATCGAGTGTTCAAGCTTATGATCAATCGCTCCATGATATATGTGGAAATAAAATTAATACGGGCAAAATGGTTCAAGCCAACTATAATAGGATGTAATTTAAGCCAATAATGAAGCTCTAAACATTTAACAGAAATTCCACTCATTACAATGCTTCTGCCAAGGATAATAATTTGAAGGCAAGGAAATAGAAACAATACTTAATTGTCCAACTCTCGTAGACCTCTAAACTAGCGTAATGCCAAGAAGATCGATCAATTAATTTTTATTTGTTGAGAGATGACCCACAAGAACATATAACACAAGAACATATAAGCTCCAATATTGTTAAAATATAGACAACTACAAGATATGAAATGAGACGAGAAAATGATGAAAAAGGTTAAATCTGATTCAATTTTATTGATACCAAAGCTATCAATATATAGTACAATGGGTGATGTCATCTCATAGAGAGATTTGCTCTAAATCCTAAAATCATGCATGATGACTAAGCTAGGAAATCCCAACTAACTTACTTAGTCATCATTGAGGATAAATGACTATTATCCTAAACGATTAATACCAATAATGGTGACAATAAGACATTGTGATTGTTAAGGTAAGCCATAGGCTAGCGTTCCCCTCCTCAATCACAAGTCTAGCTATCTATACCAGTTAAGTTAAAAGTTGATATCATGGATTTTTTAGAAACCCCTAACCTAAGCTTCAATGAAAAATCTATCTGAAAAATTGTCAATCTCGATGTTGAATGGTTTATCTAAAATAAACTGGAAGAGAGTTGAGATATGGAAGTGAACAACTGCAATATGTGAACATTCCCTGATTGCTTGACAATTCGATTACTTTTCCAAGTATTTGAGTTAGAAAAATCTGATGTCTTCTATTAATTGGTGAACATGTAGTATCGCCACCAAAGTGATCTCTGAATATGATGGTTTGGGATGACCACTAACCATTTTTGACACTTTTGAGTGCCAAACAACATCCCAATCCTATATTCTATGTATGATTCAACTGCAAGACATTGAACCATAATTCTGCGAAAGTTTGTTATCTACATACTATTGATGCCCATCTTGCAATTTGTTTGTTACCCATTTGGTGATTTGTTTGTCTATCTGGCAATTTATTTGTTTCCCATTTAGCGACTTGTTTTCCCATCCAACCATTTGTTTGTGTTGTTGAAACTTTAACTCTGACAACCATATATGTTCCCTCTTTGTTAGCAATCACAATGTCTTATTTTTATTAATAATTTAGGATAATAGTCATTCATCCTCAATGATGAAAAAAGTGAGTTAGTCGGGATTGTTTAGCCTAATCATCATGCATGATCTTAGGATCTACAACAAATCTCTTTAAGAGGTGGCATCACCCATTGTACCATACAACCTAAGTTTTAATGGTTAAGAACATGTGTTTCCTCCTTAGAAGTCATAGGTTCAAATACGAGAATAGGATAGGGTATGTATACCTTTGTAGACTTTAGGAGTCAAAGTAGATTGTTTCAATAATGAAAATTTAGTTTTCTAATTGTAGAAAAATTCCAAACTCAATTTATTGAGTTTGTTTCAGATCTAATCCTCACTGTGCTGTTGATTAGAATCTTAAGACTATTTCTGTTATTTATAGTTCTACCGTGCTGTTGATTAGAATCTTAGAACTATTTCTGTTGTTTATAGTTCTAGATCTGCAATTAATTATATGCAAATGAGCAGTTAAGTTTGTAATAAATAAAATCACTGAAGAAGAGTAATAAAATAGAGTGCACTGACGGATTCAGCTTGAAGTAAACACACTACACCCAGGAAAATGTTATGTTTAACGCATGTGTATTGAGGGTTTGATGACAAAATCCTTAAGATCTCTGCTTGTTGATCTCACTCTGCTGCAATTTCGTCTCAGCACTTCTGGTTGAGTGATTTGAGGCTGAAGTCGAGGTAGAAATGATGGAATTTGACCTGGCTCTCATCATCAACATTTAAAAAAAATCACAATTTACTCTCTACGTATATATAGATCTGAAAAATCGAATTCCTCCTGGCGGTTCTATTAGTCTTCCCACGAATTAGAAGGATCCGAAACATCGAGTTCCTCCAGGCGGTTCTATTAGTCTTCCCATGAATTTGAAGGAGACAATTGCCTCAACGGTCTGCATCAATCCTCACCGATCTGCTCAACTGATTGCTCCACGGATTCCTCACCGATCTGTTCAATAGAATGCTCCACAGATTCCTCACCGATTTGCTGCATGGATTTGCTCGAAATTGCCTCAAAAGCTGCTCGAAATCTGCCGACGGTTCATTGGATCTCTCTAATGTCAATTTGAGTTTGTGGCCTGTTTTATTTCTAAAGTATTAAAACTCATTCATATTTTATTCATATGAAATTAAAAAGAAGGTGCTAGGCATATAAGACAAATTTATGCACGATTCTAGGAAATCGTTTTTTCACTTTGAAAGTGACATTTATAAGTGTATTTTAAATGTTTTATTTTTATTTTTGTTTGATAAAAATTTCTAGTTAATGGTTGGATTTGTAGATTTGAGTAGTTAAGTTTGTTTATAAGTGTATTTTAAATGTTTTATTTTTATTTTTGTTTGATAAAAATTTCTAGTTAATGGTTGGATTTGTAGATTTGAGTAGTTAAGTTTGTATAGGGGTTTTCAGCGCGCTGGATTTTTTTATACATTCAGAAATGCAAATAAACAACAGAAAATATTGATTTAATCCAGATTTACATAGTCGAATTCCGGCCAAACAAAAGGTACAACATTTATCCAACCCCTTACTTTATATCATTATCACTTTATTTTGATTGAAGTATGTGAATTTAATTAAACATTAGAATAATGCTTATTTTAAAGAGAGACAATTTTGTATTCAAGGATTTGGGTAGTCAAATTTTGAAAAGTTATTGAATATTTCACCACTTCAATGGGGTATAATTTACTATTTGTAAAGATCAAAAGTCTTGTCAAATGATCAAATTTTGAAAGGTTTGGTTTCAAAACTAAATTGTGATATTGAAGCTTAGAAGTTTAGAAGAGTCTAATGCAATACTCTTTTAAATTCTTTTTCGATGAGACTTTTAAAGGGTTGATGTCAAGCCCTTAAAAGTGTTATTTTTGCGTAGAGCGAATGGTCTTTTTTTTGTGCTCATGTTGTGATATTTTTGGAATCATTTGCAAATTTCAATTCTTCAAGGCAATCTACCATCACTAAACATGTCAACGTTAATCAATTTATTCACTGATTCAGAGTAGTTGAATGGCCCCAAGAATTACAAATCTTGGAAATGCCATATGCAAAACACATTGATATATAATGAGTTATGGTGTGATATTTGTGATGGTGATACTCAACCTACTAAGCCCATTGATGTTGCTCATTTAGCTAAATGGGAATTAACAAATCAGAAAGTTCTTGCTTTGCTTCAATATTTTGCAGCCGACCATTTGTTTGTCCATATTGAAAATCTGCTTCTGCTTTAGTCTACTTTGAATCAATTTCACAAAAAAAATTATACTCCTTGTGCATCTCAACAAGTTGATTTACAAATGAATTTGCTTAGGAAAAGATTAGATGACGGCGATGATGTGTTAGAATATATATCCAGAATAAAGAACATACATCAAGACATCATCAAAGGTAGATTTCTTAAACTTGAAGACAAATTTTTAATCTCTATATTGACTTATCTCCATCTCCTATCATCTGACAGTCAAAACACACCTTTTTCTTGGAAATTTAGACCATTTTTGGGCATTTTAGAAGGGTGGCATTCCCCTACCCATGCTTCGGGAGCATCGGTGCTCCCCCTACCATGTTAAGGGGGAGTTAATGGTGCTTTTTCTCTCACTAAGGGGGGCACTCGTTTGGTTAGAGGGAAATGTGGGATCTTCCACCTTTTCCTAAGGGCCAACTCTGAATCCATTCAGGATCCTCTAGAGTCTACTAGTCCACTTGTCCTCGGTCCTCTGGAAGAATCTCAGGCTTCGATATCCTGCCCATACGTTCGGTACTAACAATTGAATGTACCTACCTGAAGGTTGACTGTGAGTTGGTAACCTTAGTGACCTTTCCTAGGTATCTACAGAGGTGACTATGGGGGGATTCCCACGATACTTGGGGCAGACGTTGTATCACACTTTCAGTACCCTTGGAGGGTGATCCCGTGAAAGCGAGGATTACTTGCACCGACAAGGGTTGTCACATGGAGGTCGAGGTAACTGCTTCTCATTTCTTCGTTGGCGGCTTGATATCCTGTCTTCGGAATATCCTTGAGCGTATTGTTGCTTGGTTGATTACTTTTAGTTTTCTTAGGAGTGTGTTTCTTTGAATTTTGTAGTCAGCCTTAGGATCAGATATTTCACATTATACAAGGTATGGATCTCGAAGTTTAGGAACCTCAACACAATGTTTCTTACGAAGGAATGATCGAAGATCAAACTTCTGAGAATGGGAGTGTAGCTCCTAGAAGTGGCCATCACGTAGAAGAATCGATCATAACCTTCATAGAAAGCCTTGCATATTATGTGAATCCTCTTTTTATTGATCCACCCGACCTACCACTCACTGATCCACCATCTACGAGATATTTTAATGCCTATTATTCTTATAATTTACCGCCTGGTTCCACCACTACACAATCTTTTGGCATGAACCCACCATTTTTTGGTTTTCCTAACGGACTTGGGAATTTATCTTTATTCACAACTCCTGTAGTCGATGTTGCTGGTGCATCTTCTTTACCGGGAACATCTGTGACCTAGGTAACCCCAACTCGACCACTTGCGAATACATCTCCCTTCGTACATGGGTCAGGTAATATTATTGCTTCAATATTTCCACACATGCACACACTGAGTGCTTTACTTGACCGTTCCATCGATCAAATGGTCGGCAGTCAAGTCATTCACACAACCACAGTTACACAAGATACTCAGCCTCCATATCAACCATCATAGATGAGTACACCCTACATCGGAGGTCAATATTCAATGGGAGGGCAACCTTTAGCTGGGGTGCAACCTTCAGCTAGAGGGAAATTTTTTACAAGGGGGAAACCTACGTGGTTGCAACATCAACAAGCATGGGGGAAAGTTTCTCCTGCAAGTCCTTATATCCCCATTCTCACTGGCATGTATCCTGGACAACCATATTCAGGAGTTTCTAACCCTTTGTGGGGTCAACCCAATCTGGCGGGCATTCCTCAGCAAGGAACTTTGCCCTATCAATCTGTAAACCCCATGATTTCAATGCAACAATCCCTTCAATCACAATACATGGGAGGACCAGTAGGTCAATCTCGGTATGTAGGAGGTCCATCTGTTCAATCACAGTACATGGGTGGGAAATTAGGACAACCACCTTACATGGGTGGACAACCCAAGAAACCACCATACATGGGAAGACAATATAGTTTTGCCATCTCACCGCAACCTGGATTTGGTCCTACCGGTGTTTCCATGCCATATGGTTACCACCAGTGTCCACACGCTAACCGATAGCTTCCATTCTTGGCTACGTTAGATATGCCAGATTTGTCGTGTTTGACAAATGATCTCATTCAACATGCCTCGTTTTGGTCTGTCATCCCTGCCAAATTATCGTCTGACATTCTGAAATTTAACGGAAAACCTGGGGAAGATCCTAACAATCATGTTATGAATTTCCATTTATGGTGTTCTTCCAACTCTTTGATGGACGATTCCCTTTGTCTGAGACTTTTTCAAAGAACACTTACAGGTGCAGCAACGAAATGGTATATTGAGTTGTTGCGTAACTCCTTTGTTGAATTTAATTCTTTTGTCATGGATTTCCTGGCGCATTTCCAGTTGCCTATACGGTATGAGACCGGTACAGAACTTTTTACCTCACTCCAACAATCCTCTTCCACCCACATATCTGATCATATTCATGAGTGGAGACAGTGAAGACAATTGATTAAAGCTCCAATTCCGGACCAACTCCTCGTGGATTGGTTTACAAAATCGTTGTTGCCACCCATTGCCTGCGATATTGCTATGGGAAATGTTGCTATTGAGGAGCAAGATATCAGTCGTGCGTAGTATTTGGACTTGGTATATTTCCAGTCTGGCACACTTTACGATCTGATCCCTCATGCTCCTCGTCCGTCAAACGATCCAAAAATACCTACTCTAGAACCAGGTTTTGTTTCAAACACCATGACTACTTCCACTCATGCTCACACCTATGAGGTGAATGCAGTCCAATCCACTTCATCTCAACAACCAGGAGGTAAGAAGAAAAACAAGGGTAAATCAAAGAAAACTTCTAACCAGCAGGACACTACAAAGAGTCTTGATACTCAACTGAATAGGAAGTATAAGTTTCCTTACATTATTTGTGAGGAATACCACTACACGAAATACTTCCCTCGTCATGAGGAAGTCACTAAATTTCTGAAGGGTACCTCTTAAATGGTTCAACAACAACATCTAGTTGAAAAAAATATTTACCCTCCACAAGGGGGAAATGCAGGTCATTCCCACCATGGTGATGCTTCCTCGAGCGCCTCTGAGGTGTACATTTTTAAGGCAATTAATGTAACGACTTGAGAAAAGACTTGTGACACCACTCCAGGTGATTATAGTAATGGAAAGGCTATCGATCAGCCCTCCACATCCACTCCTCCTCCATATTCCACTCCTCTTTAGACTGAGAAGCCAATGTTTGATGCAATGTTGCACCCTCCCAAGAGAGAAATTCGAAAAGTGACGTTCAATCCAAGTACCTGCGCTGACCAAAACTACAATATTATTGAACATTTGGTGTAGGTGCCTTGTGCTATGTCAACCTTCGAAGTTCTACAGCACTGTCCAAGTCAACGTAGAACCCTATTGTCAGCCATTGGAGCTATGGATCTAGAGGAATTGAATCTGATTACGTTTAATCCAGACTATTTTAAGGAGAGGCTCTCACACCACCTAGCATTCCAAACTCAAATTTCAATTGGTGGGAAGAACATACATCGCATTGTTTTGGATGAGGAAGCCTCCACCTGTGTCATGTCTTTTCCTTGCTATAAATCCCTTGGTTCTCCTAAACTTACCCCATCTCCTATCACCCTGAAAGAATTTGATGGACTTGGTTTCCAACCTCACGGAATCTTGCAATCTTTTGTTGTGACGTTGAAGGGTAAAACCATTTCAGTCAATATTGAAGTGGTTGATGCGCCCCTAGATTACAATTTGTTACTTGGTCGTAGTTGGTTCTATGTGATGAATGATGTCACATCTTCAGTGTTTCGTATTTTGTGATTTTCCCATCAAGGAAAATTTGTCATTGATGACCAACTTGACTATATAACTCTAGATCTCCACAATATTGTAGTGAATAATGTCCCTTTTCTAGGACAATCTAGTCTTGAGAGTGTAGGAGTAGGTATCCTTAAGGATTCCACACTCATGGGGGTTTTTCCTTTACCTTCTCCTGCCACCCCGAAGGTTTCCACGTTAAATATGATTTCAACTTAAGTGCAACAATCCCTGGAATCACTTGATCCTTTGTCAGTATCTCGTTGTCACGAGAATAGTTCTTTTCATGTGTCAAGCTCGTTAAAAATGAAATAGATGCCTACGATCATAGTTATTTCCATGTGTCAAGCTCGCTAAAAAATGAAACAGATGCTCCCGAGCATAGTTCAATGTCTTTGTCAATCTCGTTAAAAAATGAAACAAACTGTTGATATTATGGTAGTTGTGGGAGGTATTTACCTCCACGTGTAAACCTGACGAGAATAGAATACTCTGGGAAGCAAGAGAAAACCTAATGAGTTGGCTAATAACCCTAGAAGACTTGTCGGCTCAAGAAGATAATTTATATTAGGTTATTATCCTCCAAGAGAAGAAGTCGGCCAGAAGAAATAATAATATACTGAACAGGCAAGTACCCAGAATGAGAAGTCAGCCCTGGAAGTTAGCCAAAATTACTATAAATACAAAAGGCCAGTCTTCATTCTGGCAGGCAGTTTCAGTATTGCAGAGCAGCACTTGTGCGCACTGTAGTTGCCCAGTTTCTGCGCAGGTTTGGAGGAGAGTTGTCGTTGCAGCTGCTACAGCTAGCAGTTACGCTTGGAATATCTCTTGGATAGGGTTTGGACTATCTGATCAGCTCTTATTGGTGCGCTATCCTTGGGGAAAGGTGTGCTACCCTTTTGTTTGGCTATCTAGCCTAGGGTTTTCTTCCGGAGTGATTCTCTGTCAAGGTTAAGGTGCTTGGAGGGTGGCTTCAGCCTATGGTTGGGTGACAAGGGTATTGTCAATGGTAAAACGAGCACATCCACTTATATTCTAACAGGTTATGGGCCCACACCTCCTTCATTCAGTCTAACCACTGGAAGGAAACATAGCTGTGAGGATATTAAGCTCGTTGAAGAACTATCGCTAGAGTTTCTAGAAGGAGCAATCACCATAGCATTGTCGCTAGGGTTACTAGCTGGTGCAGTTGCAGAAACCCTAATCCTCTTGTTGAGGCACCTTAAGTGAATGGATTAACCTAATCTTTGGATATATCAGTGTGCCTTAGCCTAGCGCATCTCCTGGTACTCTCAGCAAGCCAAGACGTCAAGTTTGAGTTTTTGGTCAAAACTAGGGTTTGACCAAGTCAAAGCAGCCATGACTTATTCTATGAAGTCAAAGAATAAGTTAGATGGAGCCTCTAACTTCAGAGCGTGGAAGACAAGGATTGACCTCATCCTTTCCAAGAATAAAGTGTTGGATATCGTGAAAGGAAAGATCGTGGAACCAGAGTTTGAAGAAGGAAAAGAGAAGGAACCGCATAACATTGAAGTTATGGAGAAGTTCAAATATGGTGACATCAATGCCATGAGTATCATAGTGGACTCTATAAAATACCACTTGATACCCTACATCTCCCATATTGACTCATCCAAGAAGATGTACGATTCCCTAACAAACCTCTTCTCAGTCAGAAACATTGGACAAATAATGAGTCTGAAGAATGAGCTTTGTGACATGAAGATGAATGATGATGACAGCATAACATCATACTTTGTGAGAATCTCTCGGTTAAGAGATCAACTAGAAGCTATCGAAGAAATCATTTCAGAGAAGGAATTGGTAAACATAATACTCAATGGTCTTCCCAAGACGTGGGATGCATTTGCCGCAAGAATTAACACAAGGAAGGAGTATCCGACATTTGAAGAAATTTGGACTTGTTGTGCTCAAGAAGAATCAAGGATCAGTGCAAAAGAGAAACCCCAAAAGAAGTACGATGATCAAGCCTTCACATCAAGATTCAAGAATTTCAAGAACAAAAGGAAGTTTGGTTCAAGGAGGAAGACAAATCAAGAGAAAGATATTTCAGAAATACAATGCTTCAACTGTCAAAAGTATGGTCACTACAAGAATCATTGTCCCAAGCTAAAGAAAAGGAAGAAGAAACACGAAGCATCATTTGTCAAAGAAAACGAACCTACAAAGAAGACCAAGCAGGATGAAAGAGACCTCTTCTTTTGAAGGTAACAATACTCTTCTTAGTTCTTGTACATATCTTGTTTGCATAATCTCTATACATATCTTGTATATCTATCTCTTAGAAGATAAGATGTTCCAAGAAGAACTATACCTATGGAATAACAACAAGATAAGGATTGCTATCATTATACAAGTCAGGATGAAATACATAAAGCAAATCATGTGGAAGCCATTACAAGAGACTTAGAATAAGCAAGACAGAAATAAGTCAACAACCAAGAGGAAATTGGAGAAAGACTTATAACTCTTTGTAGAAGAGAACAAGGATGCAGATGGAAGCATGGACTCTCCTAGAAGGAGGGAGACGATTATACATTACCAAGAGAATGCATGAAGAAAGTATTAGGAGGGAGCTAATCCAATGATCCATTGAATATGATGAAGTATATATCCATGGTAGCATCCATGAAAGGCAGTACGTGTTCAGTTCTACCCTAGAAGAAGACTTCTTCGRAGAGAAGCCTTAAAGTATCCCTGGTTGTCCATCCACATCCGTGATCCTATAATGAAAGGAAAAAGTGAAATCTTTAGGGCATAGAATATATAAGAAACTCGATGGACCCAAGACTTAAATGAAAACACAAGAAAGAACATGAAGATTCCAAGAAAGAAAGAGAAGCCATAACAACCAGTCATTGAATCAAGAATCACAAGATTGCCAACCTGATATGAACTCAATAAAAGCAATCAAGCAGAGGAACTGAAAGTCGTGATGAAGAATAGTGTATGGAAGAATTATGAATGAAAGCATTGCGAGATCTAGAACTAGAGGTTCTCCCATATGGAGGGAGAAGACTATGATGATTACTTGTTCCAGTAAACCAGACATATCTCTACATGAGTCATCATATCATTTGCAATATCCATGAGTTGGAGTTCTACATCAGATAAATGAAAAGACTAATTGAACAAAGAGCATATGAAGAGCAACCTCAAGACTTTGAGGCATACCAGAGAGAGACCCTTGTATGCAGATGAAAAAAGATAGCTCGGTGGAGAACCTCCAGTGCACAGCAGAAGCGTGGTGAATATTTTCTATAACAAAGATATTGTATCAAGATGATTACTCAGTAGATCAGATCTTGTGATGACAGAAGAAGTGCCAAATGGATATGTTCCAGTTTTCCAACAATGATATACTATATTGATCAGAGCTACATGAAGCCTTCAGAGAAAACCAGTGTTCCATACCGAAGTACATTTGAAATCAAGCATTACATTATCAATGATGAAGTACAGAAAGGAGAAAGTGGTTCTCCAATACATATCTCGACAGATGAGCAGATAAGCAGACATTTTGGTAAAGCTTCCATCCAAGATGAAAGAGTTTGAGTACTCAAGATGGATCTCGTGGAGACGACTTCCTTATTGAAAAAGGAAGAGATGACTCCCAGGTTGGGAGGGAGCACTAATATGTACTGATTTATGGACAGTCATTTTTCAGTTCGAAAAATGGTCCAGGATGAGCAGTTTCCTTTCCAGTTCGAAAAGTGGATTGAGATTTCAAACAGATAGCGATTTCCCATTGTGGTTAACATGGGAAATGGTCTAGATTGTTGATGTATCATAGACAACGACTTCCCATTGTGGTTAACATGGGGAGTGGTCTAGGGCAGTCTCTCTTCTTGAGGGTTACTCAAAAAGATTGGCCCGCCTCGCCGGACAGCGATTTCTCATTGTGGTTAACATGAGGAATGGTCTGTTTTGGAGGTTGATACAAGATAGTCTTTTCCTCTTGTGGTTAACAGAGGAAATGGTCCAGACAGTCATTCCTTAGGGTGTATTCATTCTCTCCAGGTTGCACTTTGTTTAGTGTCGGAGGAATGGCCCAGGGTGGGGAATGGTCCAGGCTCAGCAATCAGGGACAGGCATTCCTTAAGGCAGATTCATTCTCTCCAGGTTACACTTTTTTTAGTGTCGGAGGAATGGCTTGGGGTGAGGAATGGTCCAGCATCATAAATCAGAACAATCATTCTTCCTTGTTTAAGAAGAATAAGGCAGATAGCCCATCATTGATGTTCTACTCTAAGGGCATATATTCTTTCAAATCTCACAGATGTGAGTGAAAGATTGGCCCAGATGATTCAGTTTATATCATAACATTGTTTCTGTGCAGGTTGATATCAGATGATTGTTATGAATATTGTATGACAGTAGATGTATACTATTGTGGTGGATATGTTCCATTGTTTTATCAAGTACTTGTTTGCTACTTGGTGTAGTAGTATACCACTGGATTGTAGTTATGTACTACTATGGATAGACACAGTTGTGTTCTATTTTTGTTCTGATTGCCTTGAAGACTATCAGTAGTTTGGTAAATGATTATTATCCAGATGGATGATTAAAGGACAAAGATTTCCCAGACGAAAAATGGTTCAGAACATCTACTCTTCTAGGACGTATGTACAGATTAGAAGAATAGCTCTTGTATCACTCTGTGGCGTGAGTGACTTATCTAGCATCATGTTTGATTACTCAGATGGAGTATGGTTTCAAGAGATGATGCAGTTGATGACACTGATGGTGATGATGATGCTCATGATCTAGTCATGAGATAGTCTAGATGACTATGTTGATGCTACCGGGTGAATGGTATGTTTTTGTGCTCAAGACCATTACCTGTAATACCTCCCTAGCTAGGAGGGAGTGTTGATATTATGGTAGTTGCGGGACGTATTTACCTCCACATGTAAACCTGACGAGAATAGAATACAATGGGAAGCAAGAGAAACCCTAATGAGTTGGCTAATAACCCTAGAAGACTTGTCGGCTCAAGAAGATAATTTATATTAGGTTATTAGCCTCCAAGAGAAGAAGTCGGCCAGAAAAAATAATAATATACTGAACAGACAAGTACCCAGAATGAGAAGTCAGCCCTGGCAGTTACCCGGAATTACTATAAATACAGGAGGCCAGTCTTCATTTTGGCAGGCAATTTCAGTATTGCAGAGCAGCACTTGTGCGCATTGCAGTTGCCCAGTTTCTACGCAGGTTTGGAGGAGAGTTGCCATTGCAGTTGTTGCAGCTAGAAGTTACGCTTGGACTATCTCTTGGCTAGGGTTTGGACTATCTAATCAGCTCTTATTGGTGCGTTATCCTTGGGGAAAGGTGTGCTACCCTTTTGTTTGGCTATCTAGCCTAGGGTTTGCTTCCGGAGTGATTCTCTGTCAAGGTTAAGGTGCTCGAAGGGTGGCTTCGGCCTATGGTTGGGTGACAAGGGAATTGTCAATGGTAAAACGAGCACATCCACTTATATTCTAACACAGACCCCCCTCCATCTAAATCGATTCTCATTCTGGATCGAATACTTGAACCTTATTTTCCTTCACCTAGTGAAGATGTTACTATTAGTAACAAGATGCCTAAATGAGGAAAGAAGAAGAGTCAACGAAGAAAATGACGCTTAGGGGGGCAGATCTCTAGCCTCTAGACATCATGCTGGAATGAAACCACTAGATTCTATCATGTCATTTGGGGGAAAAATACCTCTAGAGAGACACACTGCTAGGAGTGATCCTTGCTTGGGGGTCGTTCCCATCATAACGTAGTAGTCTTTCTAGAATGAGCTTAGTATTTGTTCTTTCTCGTGCTCGTAAATACATGAGAATAGGCTATTGAGCTCAGCCTTTTTTCTTTCTCATGCTCATTAATACATCAGAATAGGTTACCGGGTATACTTCTATCTCTTTTTCGGACTAGTAAAGCTATACGAAGAAAGGAACTCTTTGGAGTATCCTTTAAGCTCTTTCCAGAATCCCTCAACATGAAAATATTGTTGAGTGATCTTGTTTCCTTTCACACTTGTTAAAAGGTTTGAAAGGGCATATTTTGAGTGGTATTTTATATCTTTTTTGGCCTCATGAGACTAATTACGAAAAAGGAATACTCTAGCCAAACATTACTAGAATAGTTCTCCCTTGTATTGTTTTACACTTTTTTGGGGCTTGGGAGACTAAATTTACAAAAAAGCCATCCATGGATTCGTCTTTAAGTTCTTTTCATACTCTCTAAACGTGACAAACCATTGATTTTACCTTCTTTCGGCTCGTAAAATTATGCATTGAAGGACCTATGTGAGTCCAATCTCCAGGACCCATACAGGATTGAACCCCTCCTTCCTCAAGTTCATTAAACATATGTCGAGGGACACATCGAAGATGAGATATATCGAGCATTTTTTATCCTCCTCAAGCTCGTTAAAAAATAAAGAGGTACTCATCCATCATGATGGGGGGGAATTGAAGGAAGTGGGTCAAGTTTTTTGGAATCTTTTATGGCAGATATTGTCGCCCTTGAACATGGCATGTGTTTGTGTCTCATCTTCAGTGTGGTAATTTGCATTTCTCTAAGTCATACCAATTCCATGTGTCGTTATAATTTTTCATTTTAGTCGAAGAGTGCTCTTATTGTCGTCACATTATGTTCTTGGTACTCGTTGAGTCAATGTTTCCAAGTCATTTGTCATACCTCTTCATGTTCAAGGGAAGTTTCACTTCAAACCATCCATCTACAATATTACCAGTTTCCATTTCCTATTTTAGTCCATACTCATTTTTTCCACCATCTCACATCACTTTCATGTGTTAGTTTCGTGTCGATGATGGGGGATACATTAAGGCCCTCCTTTGATGATCATTTTCATGTTGACTTCAACACATTATCCAGGAATTAGACTTAGGAACCAGTTAGTACCTTGGGACCCGCATGCCTCAATGGAAGGCCTCCTCTCTTTCGACGGTAGGTTTACACCATTGACCTATGATTGGATGATTCTACAAATGTTCGACCTCAACTCATTTATTCATATTCGATGGAATGTACTAAAGGTACCTTAGGAATCATTGTCATCATTGGTGATTTCCCTCACAATTGTTAACGGTATACCTCAATGACCGGTAATCAAGTGGTTTCTACCATGTTCAACATCAAGTCATTTATTCACATGGATAGATTCATACCATTTTAAGATCGGAACGAAGACCCTGGGTTGGGCACTCACTTTGTTATGTGATTTTCCCAGGCTGCGATGGAGATCATTTGAGCATGTAAAATATTTTAGTAAAATCACCATGTTGGTAATCTTACTAATATATATATACATATATTGTTACATAGATCCACATGGTATTGATCTGTGGCTATGTTTTGTCTTCTCATAGTTCCACTATGTATTTTTTGTGGCTATGATCAGTTCATGTCATGAAGGTATGGATCCACATTGTATCTCTGGTGGGCATATCCTTATTCAGTATTCTCATGGATCCGCAGTGTATTGGTCGATGGCTATGCTTTGAGTCATCTCGTATTTCAAGCATAGGTATGTCTACCTCAGAAATGGAACATATATGTATATTGATGGATGATTGTTTGCAACTTTTGCCAAGTTCTCCTGCTCTAGCACCCTTGCATTAAAGAATTTGTAAATTTTTTTGGCCATTAGTTTCTCTTCTGACCTCACACTTTAGGGGGCATATGTTACATATCAAAATGTCACACTTAAGTGTTGCACCCTAAGTGCCACAAGTGTCGCAAAGTGACGTATGGACCTTGTTGAGTGTCACATGCACTGTCTCAAGTGTCGTATGCACCTTACCAAGTGTCTCATTTTCTTTTCTAAGTGTCACAACCCGTTGACACCATATAAACATTTGTCACGATCCCTAAGTCACGTTGGAAGAAGAAGCCCTATCATCTAACAGTCAAAACACACCATTTTCTTGGAAATTTCGACCATTTTTGGGAATTTTAGAAGGGTGGAGCTCCCCTACCCATGCTTAGGTAGAATTGGTTCTCCCCCTACCATGTTAAAGGGGCTCCAATGGCACTATGTCTCTCACTAGGGGGGGGGGCATTTTGGTTAGAGGGAAATATGAGATCTTCCACCTTTTCCTAAGGGCCAGCTCCAAATGGATGAGGTTGTTTTGGTCGACTCCTATACTATGGCTCTATTTTACGATCAAATCCCAACTTAATCAACCATATCCTCAACCATTTCCTTCATTATCTCATGGTGGTTAAGCCTCTAAAGCCTATATATTGAAGGTATTTCCAAGGTGAAGGGGGGAAGAATTCAGATATCAAACCTTTGATCCTGGGAGAAGCATTAGAATTTTGATTTTAAGGTTTTCATGCAAGGGCTAGATGAGGAGAGCTTGGAGAAGTTATTGCATCATCAAGCATGCCTTGTAAGTGTTTTATTTTGGCTTTCCAATTGATAAAAACTTGGCCTATTCCCTTCAAGTTCATGTGTTCCACATTTTCTTTTCTATTGACGTTTCAATCTTTGTAGATAGATATGCTTTGTCTAATCATATAGAGTAGGAGGAGGAAGAGTTCCTTTGCTAGTCTTTGCAGGACTTCATTTGTTTTGAGGAGCTTGGAGATCAAGCTCAAGTATTGGAGCAGCAAGGATGAACATCACAATAAGGTACACCACATTCTTCTTCTCTCTTGCTTGATTGGTTGAATTAGATTTAAAGGTAAAGTATTAACCACTTGTTCACTTATGTCTTTGGACCAAAGAAGGGGTCTTGGTCCAAAGGGGAGCTTAATCTATCCATGGGGTAAGATTTCTCACAATAGTATTACCTCCATGTTTACCATCCTTTTCTACATATTACAACATTATTTTAAGATATGTTTTAATTAGGCTCCAAAGTTATCTATAAAAGATATAGAGAACCCATTGGTTTCATCGGGTTCTAAATCCCAAATAGCATTGTAGATCTCCTCCTCCTCAATTAGTTTCATCAGTGTTGCATTATCCTCCTCCAATATACTTGTTGGAATTTTTCCTAGCATGGCCACTAAATCCTTTGGATCCACCTCATCTTGCTCAATAAAATGGTTTCCAAAATGAGACCAAGTCACCCACTTCAGCTCTTGAAAGTTATATATTTTGGATCCATCTTGAGTAATTTATTTCACATTATTTCCACCCAAATAGTCTTTGGCTTACCTATGAAAGTATGGTGTGTTTTGGTCCCCTGCTTTAATCCAAAGACTTCTTGATTTTATTTTCCATGTCTCTTCTTTGTTCCGAAGGTCCTTTTGCATCTTTTCTCGAATATGTGTTTCAGCAACTTGAATGTATACATATATATCTCCATTCTCCATCTTACTTTGGGTCTCCTCTAACTAAACTTTCAACATTTCTTTATCACTTGAATAGGAAGCATATGAGGATTTTTCCTATTCTTTCAAAATTCTTTTAACATGTCTTAATTTATGTTCCCAAATGAAAATAGGGGAGCCTAATATCCATACCCTCCAGGCCGCTGCAATTTTTGCCCAAAATTATTGATCTTGGAGCCAAAGCAAATTAAATCTAAAAGGAATGGGCCCAAAGTCTGTAGATTCTTGCATCTTAAGGGAAATCGACTTGTGGTAAGAGGTTGTCGATGTAATAATCCTTGATTTTATTATGAAATATTGGAGAAGCAAGTCACTTTGCACTATAAATCTATCTAGTTTAACGACTATGCGTCTCGGCCTTATCCTTTGATTTGTCCACATGTATTTTCCTTTAACTAGCTTGATGTCTACCATATCCCAGTCACTTATCAAATCCTCCATATTTTCTCGAAAAGGATCCCTAATGATGTTGCATCCACACTTCTCCATATTATGGAGAACCACGTTGAAGTCCCCTGCCAATATGACGATTCTAATGTGCTTTGACTCATTCATATTTAAAAGAGACCTCCAAAAATATTGTTTTTCCATATATGCTATAAGAATATACAAGTTAAAGACGTTAATAAACTTACCAATTTGATTATGTAAGAGACTTCTCAAAAGATCCAATGTTGAGTTTGGAAGGAAATTTCCAAATGCCACTCCTAGTTATTCCAAAGGGTGCACAACCCTATAGAGGCTCCTCTTGAACTAATTGTTGCTCCTTCACTTACACACCATTGTCATTTTCATGTCTTCAAAGCTTCACTATCCTCCATTTTAGTCTATTGGAGAAGAAGCATAGTGGGATTTTTTGCTCTTATAATATCTCTTAAAGCTACTTATTCGATTATGTTGCCTAGTCGTCTACAATTCTAAGAGAAAATATCGTTATTTATATGAAGTTTTAGGTACATCACCTCTATAAGGAACACTACTTCCTGGATTTCAAGTGGATTTTATTCCCCCACCAAGGGATTTATCTATTTTCGTCTGAGTTCCCAACATTTTGTCTCTATTGGTTGCTTCCTCTCGCTTAACCTTTGTTGATTTTCATCATGGCTTCTTGGGGAGTTTTTCTTTGAAGTCCCCTTCCCATTTTTATTCATCCTTGAGCTATATTTGGTCTTTTCCCTTCGATATAGGGTCTAGTGAAACTATCTCTAGCTCCATAGAGTTATGAAACTCTTCTCCTCTTTCTGAGGTCCGATCTTTCTCTTCCTCATGAGCGATCTCTAAATTTGGAATAAAGGAAGCTCCATTGATGTTTTAGTTTCTATCCCTAGGACTGATTAAGGGTTTATTAGAGTTTTTGCCTATGGGTTTAGTTCTTCTTATAACAAAGATTCGAATTTAATAGAGAGATATCGCTAGCTACCATTTTTCTCACTGCCCTGCACCTTTGGTTGGTCTTAACATTGAGACTAATGGATCCCATTTGATGGGTTTTGATCCCAAGGATCCTTTGACCTAGAAGGTGTTGAAACACCTTATCCAGAGGCTTGATACCTAACTTGTAGATTAGTGTGCTCTCCCATCTTCTTTGTTACAGTCTATCATTGTTCCTCTTTATCTTATGCTAATTGTGTAGGCTGGGAGTTTTTTTTACAATCTTTAACAAAATGCCCATATTAATGGTAGGATTTGAATTTGCAAGGGAGCTATTTGTAATCTAATGGTTGCTCGTGTTATTAGTTATCTAGAGAGAATAATATAACCTTTGGTAATCCTCGCTCCAGATCAACCTTTACATAAATTTTTGCACATGCATACATGTTCTCTTTTGGCTCGGCCAGGTCTATGTAGCACCCTAAGGAGTTTACAATGCTCTTGAAGGTATCATCACTCCAACAATGAATAGGAAGATGAGGAAGAAACACCCACACTGGGATAGCTAAGGGGACATTGTGCTCTGGGTTGAAGTCTGGTGTCCATCTATTTAGATAGATGCCTCATGAATGAAAGAAATAAGACTTGTTTCTGAAAATTAGGTCTTTATCCTCCTTGGTCTCAAACAAAAAGACATAGAATCCTCCTCCACAAAAAAATGACTCATTTTCCCTTTGATCAACACCTTCTAGCTTTTTTACAACTGTCATGGCCCAAGGAGAGATTCATATCCATATGAACTAGTCGATAAGGCCCCTTTATGCTAGGGATAAATCCTTGTGTCTTGATGTGGCTGGGGGTAGCTTTACTTCATGAATTTTCTCTCTACCACTTGACAAATTTGGACAGTTGAGTTTTGGCAGGTTTCCCAAAAGATGAGACCAACAATATGAAGGCCAACACTTCAAAAGTCTAAAGGGGGCTTCGACCACCCTTCAAAGATATAATCCATGGAAGATTGTAGCCCAAACAGAAGGGGTGTGTGATAAGGTTTTGTATAGACATCTAAATTATGAACACGTATGCCCAGTCTCTTCTATTGTTAACTCTCTTTTTTTAATTGGTTTTGGATGTGCAAATTTTTATAATTCTTTTTTCTGGGTTTTTTTAAGGGTGAGGTGGTGTAGAGGGGCATTGTTTTCCAAATTTTCTTTTAAAATAATAATAATAAATAAATAAAACAATGTTGTTTTTTGGATTTTTTTATAAAAAAAAAAATTGAAAGGCATGTTTTCCCCATTTTTGGTTTATTTTCCCTCTTTTTCTTCAATTTTTTTTCATTTTTCATAGTTTTGTTTACAACAACACTAGTGTTTTAAGTCACAATTTTAAGCCCCCAAAAAAGGGGTACCTCTTTTCAATTTGGGGGTTAATTTTAAGATTTTGGTTGCAACGGTCTCGGTTGTCAAGGCCATGGTTTCAAACAAGTTGTAATTTTAACCCCGGAAAAAAAAGTGTGCTACTAGTAGCGCCACTTTTTAATTCAAGAGTTGATTTTAATATTTTAATTGCAATGGTATTGATTTTTAAGGTTGAGCTTTCAAACAAGTTATAATTTTAACCTCAAAAAAGGGGTAATCTTGGTAGCACCAATTCTTGATTCAATGGTTGATTTTAATATTTTGGTTATAATGATATGGGTCGTTGAGGCCATGGTTTCAATCAAGTTGTAATTTTAACTCTGAAAAAAAAAGGTTGCTATCGGTAACACAAATTTTCAATTCAAGGGTTGATTTTAAGGTTTTTCTTAGCAACCTTATGGATTTTTAAAGCCATGGTTGCAAAAGGTTCCAATAAATTTAACATTGGGAAAAAAATGGTTGATTCGGAGAGCACCACTTTTTGATTTGGAGTTTGATTCTGGTATTTTTGACCTAAAAATATGGGTTTTAGGGAAAGAGTTCTCATTTCGAAGTCACATTTCTTATCAAGTTGATAACTGTGTTTTGTGACTTTCTTTTCATAATCAACATAATCCAAATCAGAGAAATTCAATGATCATGCTAGAATAAATCAGGGGAATGGATTATTACCCCACACCAAGAATTGGTTAAGGAAAAGGCAAAAGTCCAAAAATTGATGGAACAAACTTTGAAGGTTAGATTTAAAGGATTTCAATAGAATCCTTAAGTAAAAGTGATAGTGGTCCAAGAATCCTTTACCCTAGAGTATCATTGTGTGTCTATTTGAGGATAAGAGGTCAAATTGAGGATGAGAAACTCGTATTTGATCAATCAACAATCGTAAATGAAAGTGACTAATCGTTCTTCAACAAATCCATGAGAGTATAATTGACACAATAAGAGTAAGCAAAGCTCTCAATAAATGCCAATGAAGCAAAGTAATGGTTAAAGACAATGAGAAGTAGGAGTATCTATGGAAACAATTCACTCATTGTGTACATTTTTATCAAACTAACGAAGATTGGGCATTGATCGATGCCAAAAGCTTGCATTAAAAATAGTTTTGTATCCAATTTGATATGGTTCTTAAGTTCAAGTGAGCCTAATGGTCAAAGCATGTTAAGAGTTGGAAAGTATTTATATATTCATTCTTTATAACTAATAAATTTATGGTGGAGTAACGTACATGGCATGTCAATTTTTCTTGCAACTCTATGCAACTAATTTCAGATCAGAAAATTACTTCCACATGATCAAAAAGTAAACCCTAGTTGTTATCACTAAACAATTTTACACTAAAATTATTGAAGAAAATTATAGCAGCGGAAAACAAAAAGATCAAAGATAAATCATCCATACACTTGAGAAACAAAATTTTTTATTCTGTAAATTTTCAAATTCAGAAATTTCTGAAGGAAAAATTAACCTTCCTAGCTTACACAATTTCACCAAAACTGAGGACAAAACCAGTCCTCTGAAAACACCAAAATTTAGCAAATTTCTGGAACAACTAATCACTTGCAAACTTGTTGAAGTCACCTTGTCGTATTGTTGACGTCACCCTACTGTACGGACCTGTCACACATGTGATATGTACGGTTTTGTCACACGTGCGATCTGTTCTACTTGTTCGCAAGTGTGGTTTGTTCAAGTCGTACCACTTCTGCAACTTTCTATATGGACATGTACAATCCGCACATGTGGTTTGTATAGTTTGTACCACACGTGTGGCCTCCCTTTCCTCACACGTGTGGTCTCCCTACCAAGAAAAAAAAAATAAATGTCCATAAACCCTAGGCCATATTGCCTAGGTGCAAAAATATCCTTGTTGAAATTGTCATCCTCCTAGCACAAGTGTTTACTCACTTATGCTAACTCCATGATGTCACAATATCCTCCTCTCATTTTATAGGAGTCTAATGTGAGATTAGCAGCCCTTAGCTTACTCTAAGGAGCCAACACTAAACTCAACATTAAATTAGAATATTTAATTCCTCTTTGTGGGTGTGAAACCCCAACACAAGCCCACAAATCCCATCGCCAAACCCATGAAGCCCCAACTCAAATCCCGGGGCATTTTCACTGAAACAAAAGTGTAATCTAGTGCCAACAAATATTCCCACATGCATGACACCATGGAAACTTATGGGAATACCTCCCGAAGCTACAAAAACATCAACATGGCATACTCGTCTTCTTTGACATTTAGAGCTTTATCAAAGCCCATCTTCACAATGATCATATTAATGAGTGGGATGTTAGATAATATGATTCTCAAGGCTAGAGGGAGCCTAATGGTCAAAGCATGGCAAGAGTTGAAAAAAATCTCCATATATTCATTATTCACAAGTAATAAATTTATAGTGGCGGAAAATTGCATCACATATTGGTTTTCTTCGATGTTTCGAGCTTTATCAAAGCCCATCTTCATGATGATCACACCAATGTGAGGGACTACACATCCCACTCATTGGTGTGATCATCCTAAATATGGCCTCAGATTGATCAAGCTTGAAACATTAAAGAAAACCAATATGTCAAACAAGTTTCTCCACCATAAATTCGCTATAAACGCATCCCGCTCATTAGTGTGATCATCCTAAAGATGGGATTTGATTCATAAAGCTCGAAACGTTGAAGAAAAATAATATGCCACACGGGATTCTTCCACCATAAAGATTATTTATACACTACAAAGGATGAAGAAATGGACATGTGTAGAAACGAAAGAAGTAAACCAACCATTGAGATATTTGAAATATAAGGAGGTGGATGGAACCACCTTATATTGGAATATTAGAATATTGTGAAATGGATTGATGTTAACTTTGCAGAAATTTCACTCTTACAAGTTAAAACTATAGGAACCATGAAGCTTCAATTAGAGTTGTCTTTAGTGCTTAGCACACTATAATTACAAGTAGATTAATCAATTACAAAGATAATGCAAATAAGATATGATTTAGTATTGAAAATCATTTTGACAAACATCCTTGAGGGAGCTCTACAACTAGGTTTTTGTGAGTTAGGGTTTGGAGTAAAAATGGAGACTTTGATGGTTTGTCGATATTGGCATATAGCTTAGTGTTTGGATCGGGGTGCATGTGGATGGAATTGAAGCCTCAATAACCCCCAAAGTTAACTCTCTCTGCAACAATGGAATGACAACAAAGTACTAACTTGAATGACCTATGCTAATGCTATTATTGCTACTCCTCAATATATTTGGCCAATAACAATTGCTTTGTGTAATATTGTAATTCTTAATTCTTTGTGTAATATTGTAATTCTTAATATTGGACAGATTCAGCACCGGAAGCTTAATTCGAACTGGATCCTAGCTCACAGGTTTTATGACAAAAAAAAGAGCAGAAGTTGACACATATAAATGATAGAAAAGTGAAAAGACCAACGATTTTAAAAAATTGCCAAAAGAGTTGGACCACCAACCTTGAGAAATATTCCAATCGGTCGCCCAGATTTGTTTCAAATAGTCAATGGGTTTCTAAGTATCCCCATATGTACAATCGTAAATTTGTCATTACTACATAAGAAGACAAATTGTTTTCTTATTACAAAAATTGATTCTTATTGATGATTAATTATATTCATTTCGACATTTGTCAAATGAAGAACAAGACAGAATTTCTTGTTGAATAGTCAAATCAAACAAAATTATAGAGAAAATTAAGTGAAAAGTCTAAAGGAAAGATTCAAGAGTCGGAATGAATTAGAAGGTCAATAGCCACCAAGAGTTTTGGTAAAAGGGGTTTTTCTACTCTTGACAAGGGGATTTTGCTTGTGAACTTTTGTAAACTTATTTATGGAACTTAACAAGGAGAAGCCATTGTTAAGCCATTGTTGGCCAATTGTTTGGAGACAAACTTTAATTATGAGGCTTTAATGTGTAGAATTGTTTCTATCACCTTGTTGAGTTGTGGAATTGTTTAAGATTATTATTTTACAGTGAAAACTTCTCTCACGTATAAGGAATGATCTCACATATGTTTGTCTCTCAAATATTGTATCTATTGTCATAAGCATAACACTGTAATAGCAGTTTATTTTCAGAGTTTTCTGGTATGCATCCGGTTACTTATATTTATGTTCTTATTTACGCAATAAATTTTTGTTGAGGATAAAAGCAATGCTATATCTAGTGCTATGTTTATCTCTATGATTATGTTAGTTTAGTCTGAGCATCGTTCTACATTTTGCATATTAGATTAGGTGTGTGCCATTTATTGCAGCTTAGAAAACCCTAAATGGTGAATCGTGCTACAACCGATAAAACCCCAAATCTATAATGGTTGTCAGGCCAGAAGCTGGACAGGTTCCCTATACCAATGATGAGGGGTATAATTGAGAGTTATCATTGAGGAGAACCCCTACTATTGACATAGGGCATTTTGACATGTCAACAGATGGTGACCAGGCCTCAACAACTTCCACTCAAGACTCCATCCATTGTATTGCTCGATGATAGGAATGTGTTCCTGGCTCAGCATTTGGCTCAATGTATTGGAGATGGTGGCGTGCTTAAGCATTGTGTCTTTCTCACTCAATGTCTCTAATCACAATATTCTTTGCTCGGTACCTTTGTTGCTTGGAGTTTTTTTTGCATGGAGAAACTTCTTTCTCAACATGTGAAGGATTTCATTGGAAAGTGGGCACCACATAAAATCCCTAGTTGTTCAACAGTTTCAATGGGTAGCATGAAAAGGGAACTACTCGATTTAGCAGCACCTCTATCAACATAGTGGATGACATATGAGGGTTTGGATTCCATAGCATGTTATACCCAAGTAGGATGTTGGGCCTTACGGTATTTGGTTTCTCTTTGCAACCTTAGGCTCTCTCTTTTTTAGCTCAGTATTATGGCATGGAATAGAACAATTTTTCTATCATTGTACACTCTTATTGTCCCAATGTGTATGGTTCCTCTCTGTCACTTGAGTCTCCCACGTTTGAGTGAGTAGTGAAGCACAGGTTGGGCTACGCATTTCTCCCACATATGGGGTTTATAGTTTTGAGACTATATCTAGCCTTATAGTTATAGATTATGCAACTATTAGTTTTATGTTGGACTTAATAGGTGAAAACTTATTTAGTTTTTGTTGTTTCAGACTCATGCTAATGTTAAGCACTTCAGTGCTCCTTAGAGATAAAGCAATATTGTAATCACTTTAGTGTTTTGTCTGAATGTTGTTTTCCACAAGCATGTTCAGAATGTACGCTTTTTTAAAATAAAAAGCTATTTTTTCGTGGAAAAAAAAAAGTTGATTTGGACAAAAGATCAAACAACAATGATAATTGTTGTCAACACATAAACAATGGACTAATAACACATACTTTTATTGAGTTTTAGCATTACCTTACCATGATGCAACCTTTTATGTCTAGGAGAAAAGTAAATTATGTAAGTTCTCCCATTTTCACATGTTATGGATTCATAACATACGTCAATGATAACCCTTTTGGGTTATTTTACAATTGGTGCAAAGTTAATATTTACTTATTGCTTGGCACCACAACAACGGATGGCAGGGAAAGTGTCCACAATATTTGAACCTCAATCTTCCTCATAGAAAAGCATCTTTTTTATTGCTTGGCACCATATTAGAGGATGGTAGGCAAAGTGTCCACGGGATTTGAAACCCAATCTTTTTCATAGCAAGCACCCCTTACTTATCATTCAATCATAGGGCAATGCATTGGATTAGTTTATCGTTGATATGGTTAGTTAGAAAAGTAGAATAGTTATGGTAGTACAAAAAGATATATTTTTTGTTGTATAGAAGGAAATTATTGGACCAAAAAGGTTCGGTTGAACTTTGTTTTGTCACGGACTCTGCCAATATAAGATCGACCTCAATGTTTAGGATAGAACAAGACCAAGTGTCGTCTTTTTCAAAAAAGAAAAACTTATAACCTATGCCAAAAAGAGCCTACTCCTTATTTCAAGAAAAATATTGGTACAAATATCATCTAAGTTAAGGACAAGATTGCTAGAGGAAAGCCAAGTCTAACAAGTAAAAATGAGAAATCTCGTTTTGAGCCTATGAAAATGTTTGTATGAGTTTATGGAAGTGTATCCTAATGTAAAGCTCCAACAAGAGAGAATATTTAAACATGTGTCTACAAAGACAACTATAATTTCACCTTTTAATTGAAAATACTTTAATATCCCAGACATTCCTACGTCCAAAGAGGTACACCACCAATCATCTAATTAGATAATTTTGTAGGGACAACCAAGCCCTCAAAAAATGACAAGCATTAAACATGGAAATTAGGAAAGTGTGTGTTATAGTCTCTAATTAAGCAATAAGCAATTATATGTGAATCCATTCTAAATAATGAATTGTCTTTGTTAAATATTGGAGACCAATCCCAATTTTTCATTGATGGAATTGATATGTGAATACAATTGTTGTAAAGTTGAAAAGTCAACAAGAAACATGTGTCTAATTTACTTTTCCCTTAATTAAATTAGACAATAAATATTAATCTATTATCTCATTCATAACTGAGTGATTTGGAATTGTAACAGAATTATAAGTGTAGTTAAGTGAGTTAATATCAGTTGTACTAGTTGTAACTAAACATGCACTAGTGAGAGTTCAGTTAATCAGTGAACTCACATGCAATTGAAGATTCACCACAGTTAACTACATGTATGTTAGTTCCAATGGAGATCCAGTCGAGATAACATGTGAAAGGGACAGTTGGCTATCAGTTGGGATTTGTTCACACATGCAGTGAATATGCTTATGAGCATGTGCAAACGAGGCAATTGTAATTCATTCGATTCATTGTGAGAATTCGGATTGCAGAGTTTGTGCAAAGGAGGCAGGTTGTCTGGACACGGAAATTGGCGCATGTATTTGCTAATTTGTGTATGACAGTGTGAGACGATTGTATTGTACTGAGAGCTCTTGGATTAGAGTTTTGTATGAGATTGTTTCATGATTCATGATATACATAATATATGATAGTGGGGTTTTTAGCTTTACGCTTTCCCGGTAAAACTTTTGTGTTGTGTGTTATTGATATTTCACTTTGTGCATTGTGGTTGTGATCGTGGTTTAAATTGCTTCCGCAATAATAATAGTAGAAGTGATTTTGTATTTAACAAGTGGCAGAAATTGTTAGATCAAGAGAATCGCAGGAATACATTAATTTGTATCGAAATTTCTACATGTAATGTCATTCCCAATGTCTAATAACCAAATACCTCATATGGTAATTCTAAAGTATTGTTTAAGATCCAACCTTTGCTTGCTAGAGGAATTTTGCTTTAATAAACATGTTTTTTTCTTATAATTTCCTCTCTTTAATAATTTATTTATGTTGTAGAAGGTAAAATTATCTACACAACCTCTCTGTCATGTTGTGGTATAACAATTCGTTGGAAAAAAATTTGTCAGGATTATCTAAATTCAAATTATAATGGACAAGGTCTAGGAAAAAAACCACACCCAAGACTAATTTAAAGTCCAACTACCTTCATGACCCACATATCCAATGAATTAAATTGTAAAGTGGCTTTGTTCATGAGCACTATAGCCCAAATGTTCTCATTTGATTAAAAATAAAAATCCAAAGGCTCTACCTAATTCTTCAAGTTTTCCATATCAAATGTTGCTTCATTGTGTATAGTATATAATTTTGCTAATGCCCTAATTTACACTATCTTAGTAAATCATATGAACCATCCCTTTTGAATAGATTTAAGTGTCCAATGAATTAAATTGTAAAGTGGCTATGTTCACGAGCAATATAGCCAAAATATTCTTATTTGATAATAAAAGAATCCAAATGTTAACGGAAGGAAAGTGACGGGGAGATCATTTTAGATCCTGACAAAAATAAAGAATTATGTTTGGCATGGGGAACCGATGTTGCCACCAATACTAAGGCAGAGGCATTGGCACTATATCATTTTAGATCCTGACAAAAATAAAGAATTATGTTTTGCATGGAGAACCGATGTTGCCACCAATACTAAGGCAGAGGCATTGGCTCTATATATGATCCAGAAGGATCCCCACAACCGATCCAATCAAATGATCTCAAATTCTAGTGAAAAAAATTTCACGTCAAAGAGCTCGTCAAGAGCTTTCCAACGCAATTTGAATGGGGTCAATCAATTTTTTTTATGCAAAAGATATGGTTTGTTGAAGTTGAAGACAAACAAGTAAAAAAAATGCACACATGGTACAATGTTGATGTCACATTGCTCATTGGACCTATATGGAATTATAACATGTGAACCCATCAAAAAACAACAGGTTTGTTTGGTCTTTGAACCAAGGTGCATGTATAGTAATCCCCAAAAATTTGCAATCCAGTCTACCATATGGCTTCAACGTGGAAACAACAATTCACCTATGATTACAAAGGCATGGATATTGCATTTAAAAATCATTTTTGATTCACAATCCCAAACAATGTGGGATAAGTCAAAACAAAAGGATATAGGTGTGTGCATGTGTGTGTGTGTGTGTGTGTGTGTGTGTTTAAAACCTTTAAATGTGGCAACCTAAATATATCATGACTTTAAAAGTAATCAACGAAGTTCCATATGTGGTATAGTTATAACATATTATATGCCTCTAATGTATCCACGATGTATTATAAAGTGCACGAAACCACTGTGAGCACTATATGTGGGATATATATTATCCCTACGAAAATGTAAATGGGAGGATTGAGGGGGATTGGAACTCCAATATTGGGAGCAAAAGGGTGGTGCTTTAACAACTAGACCATATGCTTTGTAAACATTATGTAATGGAGAATATTGTATTTGAAGGCAAAGAGGAAGACCCTTTATGGGAAAACTAGGCAAGTTTGTGTTCATTATTGCGGGAAGAAGCCATTGAAGGTTGGGAGACATGTGTTATCATCTTCCTAGAGAACACAAGTGACTCTTTTGTAGATTGAAGATCATTCTTTGATGTAAAGAGGTGTAATGGAGTACTTTGCATCATTTTTAATGGATCGGTTCATCTTTGGAAGTGGAACTGAAGACGTAGCCCAGGGGGTGAACTCCATTATCAATTCGTTGAGTATTGTCTATGATTATTTAGATCTATTCTCAATTACAATTCTTTAAATTGATAATTTTAATTTATTAAACCATTTTTTAACTAAATTACAGGAAAATTGAGAAGTTTTGTATAAAAAATCAAATTAGTGTAACAAAGCAGTTTTAGCACTAATATTGGATCAAATTTGGTATCAGAGTTGTTGATCAGGGATACATTGATTTGGATTTGCACAAGCATTGGTATTGAATGCTAACTAAGTATAAGATCAAGCGTAGATAAGGATCACTTGAAGAGTACAATCATGAGATTGGTATGAGACATGCATTCCAACGATAAGTAATGGAACCTAAAAGGGAAGAAAGCCTCACTGAATTTGAAAGAATGTTTCAACAAGATTTTCTTGACATGAAAACCATGGTGGAAGAGTTATACAAAGAATGAAGGAAGAATGGAGAAGGCCCAAGTCAAGGTAAAGGAGAAGGAGGTGGTGGTGATCCTCCTCAAACTCCTCCATCTCCATCCCCTCCTTCAAGTTCAAGTTCAACTTCAACTTCAACACCACAGAGAAAAAAAACAGAGAAAGTTGATTCTAATTTGCCTTTATTAAAATTTGACGTAAACTTTGGTTTGTCAATGTATAATGGAGAGCTTAATGCAGAGAAATTGGATAATTGGATCAAGCAAATCAAAGTATATTGCAGGGTTCGAATTGTGGAGGAAGAATTAAAAGTCCAGTTAACCACTCCCTAACTAGGAGGCACAGCATTGATTTGGTGGGAGAGTAAGACTAAAAAAGATCTTCTTAAGAAAGGTAAAATGGTATCTTCTTGGTATGAATTCACAATTGCATTAAAGAAGTAATTTCATCATTTAGGGTATATGAAACAAGCAATAATGGATTGGCAGAATCTAAGGAAAAATAGAGGACAGAATGTGCAAGACTATACTCAAGAGTTTAGAAAGAGGGTATTAACATTGGGAATTCCTCTCTATACGCAAAAAACTCTTTTGAAATATATTGGTGGGTTGCATAATTATTTGAGACATACAATCCAACTAATTTTGATGAATTTTGTGTCCAAGCCACTCATATTGAGTCAAGGGGAAAGAATGTCCATGACAACTTTTCAAAGAAACCAGTTGCAGGTAAAAACAAAAGAAAGAGTAAGACGAAACGAACAACCACAATGAAGAAAGAAGATGAGAATCCTTTGTGTTCACATTGMAAAAAGGAAGGACGTGATGATACCAAGTGTTGGAAACTTCATCCAGAATTGAGACCAAAGAAGTTATGGAATAAGAAGTGTAATAAGAAGACCACTGCTACAATCCAAAAGGATCTTGGATCAGATTTAGGTGAGGAAACCAAGATCATGGCCATGGGCATACAAGGTACATCTTCTACTAGTTCTAGTTCTAATACTCATTCTTTAAAAATTGAAACTATGCATGATAAAAGGAAAAGAAGTGAATTATTCCATATTAGAGTCATCTCAAAACATACAAATATTGATACACTCTTTGATAGTGGTTCGCAAGCTAATCTCATTTCTGAAGAAATTGTTAAGACATTGGGACTTGAAACTAGACCTCATCCAAAACCATATCCTTTAGGACGGGTATGTGGAGATGCCAAGTTGCAAGTATCTAAACAATGTAAGCTCATATTTGCAATAACCTCTAAGTCCAAAGATGAGGTATAATTAGATGTTGTACCACTTGATATATGTGGAATTGTTTTGGAAAGTCCTTATTTGTATGACGGGAAAGATATATTCTATAGGGAGGAGAACAAGTATCATTTTACAAAGGATGGGATTGAGTATATTATAAGATGTTGATTATTGCAGCTATGTGATACATTCTCTAGCTTACAAACCTGTGAGATGTGGATCATTGCAGCTATATGAGATATTCTCCAGCTTACAAACCTAAGAGAAATCCCCTAAGAAGGGTGTGGGGTTCCTATATGAGACAGAGCTTGAACGTAGAGATGACCTCCTCCATACAGAGAGTTGAGAAGAACTCCAGATGATTCCCATGTGTAATACAGTGAGAAAGGTGATCTGCAGAGTTGGATGTGCATGTGGCTGAGCACAAGGTGAAGGTGTGAAATCCCAAAGTGTCGGGTACATTGTCATGAGAATAGAAATGAAGATGATGTATTAGCCTCCTTTGAGCAGAAGAGTTGATGAGAAACTCCAGATGACTCTCTTGTGTAATGCAGAGGGAAAGAAGATCTGTTGAGTGGACGTGTTTATGGACGAGCACAGGTGAACGTGATCCTAGTGGTCAAGCACTAATGAAGAAGTGGTTCTTTTGTGTACTGCAGTGAGCCAGAAATATGGACATCCCTATGGATGTGCCCCTGGTGGATGAGCACTAGTGGGTGTATCAGATCCCTTGCTATATTGTTCAAGAGTCATACATGCCCGTAACCCTAATTGTAATGTAAAGGGTACAGGTCAGCCCCACCTTAATGTGACTAGAAATTAATGTAAAAGATAATCAATATGGTTAATATTAATTATATTATAAGCTAGTGAGGTCGGCCTTGTTGTGCCAATAGACCCTTATGTTGATAGGTTTAGGTTAGTATAAGTAAAGGTAAATTCCCCATTGAGGAAACATATATTTCACATGAGTTTGGAAATTTCAGCAAGTACACCTTCTTCGGAAAAGTGTGCACCTCTCTTGGGCACTAGTCTTATAGGGTTTAAGAACCCTCTTGTGTGCTAGCTCTTATAGGTGGTGAAGGTATTTCTCTTGAAGAATATAGCAAAGGATTTGGCTGGGTTTTCTTCCCTTGTTGAGAAGGATTTACTCGGATACTTCTTGTGTTCTTGTGCATGGTGTTTATTCTTGTGATCTTGGTTGTTGCAACATTATTGTTTATGGTTAAGACAAATGAAAAAATGAAATGAACTACATGCTTAACCTAGCTTATTGAAAAATCAACATGGTTTCATAGCATAGGTCTTGAAGAACCCATTGCACAAAACTTCAAGGCAAACCATCCTCTTTTTGCATAACCGTACGACCCTCCTAGGGTTTCCATAAATTTTGTATGGCCCTCCTTTCTCAGTTTCATCCCTTAATACTTGGACGTTGAGGATATTTTTGGCATAGGAGAGTGTGGCCTCCTCTAGAGACTCTTCGAATGAAATTCTGAGCATTTTCAATTTTTTACCCTAGGGTTTCGCTAATTTCTGCAGAAATTTCAGTATTAGGGTTTCTACAACTCATTGAAGGAGCTCTTTAGCTCACCGGTGTTCTCTCATAATTCAAAGGCTTATTGTTGGCAATCATAAGTCCAACAAAACCTAAAAGTGTTAGCCTAGCCTAGCCGTTAGTTTTTCTAGCCCAGTCGACAAAGGGTTGTTAAGAATCTAAAATTATGATGAACAAAACTATGATGGAAGTTAAGCTTGATGGATCAAGCAACTTCAAGTTTCTGGAAGACAGGACTTCAAAGGAAGACTTATTGTGGGTAATACAAAAAGGTGTCACTATGACATACCTCCTTCATGAAGATATCAAGAGGACAAAGATTAGCAAGAGCCATTGGAGAAATCATATCAGCACCCCCAAGTATTCACTTGTATATATATTATGTGTATCATTGTCATGAGGGAAATTGCAGGAGGAACCTTTTGTTGAAGTCATGGATCCAGAGGGATCTCAGTGCATTCAAAGGAACAACACACTCAAAGTGAAGACTCTGGGTTTGATTGATGAAATTGTCATTCCTCTAACTTATATTTCTAAAGTTTGCTACACTACAAGTAGGTGTTGTAGTTGTGACAACAATCCTTAAATTGTTTTAATTCTAGAGATGCACTCATTATTCTCCTTTAGGAGATATTCTTGTTTTGGTTCCTTTTGTTTTCTTGTTCCAGACAGGTTAACAATAAAGGAAGATGTTTATCCTTCAGAGGGAGCCACTTGACTCAGAGGGATTCAAAACTAATTGACAAAGAGGAAGAATAGAACCATCATTGGGGCAACCAATAATACATGATCAAATTTTTTCCACGATTCTATGGCCAGAAGCATGCATGACACAATATATGTTCAGAAAAAGAGTCTTCACCAAACTTTGAAAAACATAACTCCCAAAGAAGTCTTCATCGAAATGAAGCTTGAGATTGAACACTTCAGGTTATTTGGGTGCCCAGTGTATTTTCATGTACCCAAAGAAAAGTAGTCCAAGATAGATCCTTTAGAAAGAAAGGATACAGTGAATCTTCAAAGACATTCTAGATTGACATCCCTAGTCAGAGACAGATTGAGACAAGCAGAGACGTTGTCCTTGAAGAAGAGATAGTCTTTCAAAGATCCAGATAATATCATACGGAGATTGACAGTAAGACAATACCTTCTCCCCCTTCAGTAGTTCAGAGGGAGACAAAAATTATTCCAATCGGTCCAGTTGCTCCAGTTGATATGAGCTATTGTAGTAGGGCATAAAAGGCCTACCTAGACTCACTATGCAAGAGGCAGAGAAACATACAAGCGTCTCAAGGCACATCCCGAGAAAGCAAAAGAGATTTTTGAGCTATCATTCAGTCATGATCCACTTCATTGATGATGAGCCTCCTTGTCTTAGAGAAGCAACGGGAAAACAGGTATGGCAAGATGCCATAACAGAACAATACCAGTATATCTTAAAGAATGATGTATAAAATATTATTCAGGGACCAGAAGAGAAGTCTGTAACAACTTCCAAGTGGATCTATAAGATCAAGCATGCAGCTAATGGAAGTGTCGAGAAATACAAAACGAGATCTATAGCCAGAGGTTTCTCACAAACAAAGGGAGTTTTCTATCATGAGACACTTGATCTAGTAAACCCGATACACTTCCATCCGTACTACCATCCATGAGTTGGAAAATATATCAAATAGATAGATTCTTGATGAGTTTGGATTTCAACAAGAGTGTTCTTGATCCAAACCTATATTATTACAGTGTTGGTGACGAGATCCTGATTTTGATGACTTATTCAGAAAGCCTTGTTGTTTGATACAAGTAATCCTTGACTTCTGAATTCAAGATGAAGAATCTGAGTATGATGCACTACTTCTTGGGACAAGAAGTATGACAGAGGACTGATGAGATTTTCCTGAGTCAAGGAAAATATACAGTGAAAATATTAAAGAAGTTCAGTATGACATAATGCAAAATCTGTGTTGATGGATTTAAAGAAAAATATTGATGATGATTCAAATGAGACTGATCCACAGCTGATTGGATCACTGATGTATCTGGTTTACACCAGACTTGATTCATGCCATGCAGTGAATGTGCTTAGTCATTTCATGAGTCAATCGAGACAGACTCACTAGACAACAACAAAACATGTATTGAGATATATACGAGACACAGTTGGATATGGCATGAGATATGCCTCCAGTGTGAACTTGAGTTTGCAGGATATGTCGATTCAAATTGAGCAGAAAGTACAGTGGACCGAAAGAGCACATCCGGTTGTTGTTCTACCGTGAAGGTTGCCATCGTTTCCTGATACAACAGAAAACAAAACTTTGTGGCCTTGGGTACCACAGAGGTAGAGTATATAGCATCAAGTGTGCAAAGAAATGTGGCTTCACAAGCTTCTGACAGATTTACTGGACCATGAGATGGATCCTATGATGATAACCAAGAGCCCTGTGTAAAGCTCCTCGAGAACCCAGTGTTTCCTGATGGATCGAAACACGATGAGATGAAATATCCTTATATCATAGATACGATGCAGAGGAAAATCGTACACATGCAGTACCTTCCTACACATGAGAAAATTGCAGACATCTTCACCAAACTAACTTGATGAAGAAATCCTCCCTAGTTGAGAGGGAGTGTTGATGACTCCAGCCAAGACAAAATTCAAAGTACATCCGTGTGAGACTTGGCATGATGAAGAATGCCTCCCTAGCTGAGAGGGAGTGTTGATTATTGCAGCTATGTGAGACATTATCTAGCTTACAAACCTGTGAGATGTGGATCATTGCAGCTATGTGAAATATTATCCATCTTACAAACCTGAGAGAAAGCCCCTAAGAAGGGTGTGTGGTTTATATCTGAGACAAAGCTTGAATGTAGAGATGACCTCCTCCATACAAAGAGTTGAGAAGAACTCCAGATGATTCTCCTGTGTAATACAGTGAGAAAGGTGATCTACAGAGTTGGACATGCTTGTGGCTGAGCACAAGGTGAACGTGTGAAATCCCAAAGTGTTGGGTGCATCGTCATGAGAACAGAAATGAAGATGATGTATTAACCTCCTTTGAGCAGAAGACTTGATGAGAAACTCCAGATGACTCTCATGTGTAATGCAGTGGGAAAGAAGATCTGTTGAGTGGACGTGCCTGTGGATGAGCACAGGTGAACGTGATCCTAGTGGTCGAGCACTAGTGAAGAAGTGGTTCTTTTGTGTAATCCAGTGAGCCAGAGATATGGACATCCCTATGGATGTGCCCTTAGTGGATGAGCACTAGTGGGTGTATCATTTCCCTTGTTATATTTTTCAAGAGTCAAACTTGCTTGTAACCCTAATTGTAATGTAAAGGGTACAGGTCGGCCCCACCTTAATGTGACTGGAAATTAATGTAAAAGATAATTAATATGGTTAATATTAATTATATTATAAGCTAGTGAGGTCAGCCATGTTGTGCCAATAGACACTTATGTTGACAGGTTCAGGTTAGTATAAGTAAAGGTAAATTCCCCATTGAGGAAACATATCTTTCACATGAGTTTGGAAATTTCAGCAAGTACACCTTCTTGGGAAAAGTGCGTACCTCTCTTGGGCGCTAGTCTTCTAGGGTTTGAGCACCCTCTTGTGTGTTAGGTCGTATCGGTGGTGAAGGTCTTTCTCTTGAAGAATATAGCAAAGAATTTGGTTGGGTTTTCTTCCCTTGTTAAGAAGTGTTTCCCAGGATACTTCTTGTGTTCTTGTTCATGGTGTTTCTTCTTGTGATCTTGGTTGTTGCAACATTATTGTTTATGGTTAAGACAAATGCAAAAATGAAATGAACTACATGCTTAACCTAGCTTATTGAAAAATCAACATAAGAGCCCATCATGAGAAGACTAACTTGTCTCTTGTTTCTACAGGACAAATGAAAAGGCTTGTAAATGCAAGCAAAAATTTTGTACTCGTGATTTTAAAGCTAAGGATGATGATAAATCCAAAGCTTTCAAAGGGTGTGATCCTAAACATAAAGATGAATTAGTTAAGATTTTTTTTAACTATGATGAAGTGTTTTAGGAACCACAAGGATCACTTCCAATGAGAGAGATACAACATGAGATCGAGTTGTAGCAAGATGCACCTCTTCCTACCATTGGCATGTATAGGTTATATGTGCTTGAGAATGAATGAATAAAGAAGCAAGTTCGGGAGTTGTTCAAGAAATGAGTCATTCGGCCAAGTGATTCTCCATGCCGATCACCCATTGTGTTGGTACCAAAGAAAGACAGTACATGGAGAATGTGTGTGGATCTCTAAGCATTGAACAAACTTATTGTGCAAAAATGTTACCCTCTTCCTCGTATTGATGATTTATTGGATCAATTGAAAAATGCAACTTATTTCACTAAGTTAGACTTAAGAAGTGGTTATCATCAAATAGGGATTTTTGAAGGTGATATTTGAAAAACTATTTTAAAAAAAAACAAGGTCTATTTGAATGGTTGGTTATGTCCTTCGAGTTTGGAATGCTCTCGCTACTTTCATGTAGGTTATGAATGATTTATTCAGGCCATTCATAGAAGATTTTGTAATAGTCTACTGAGATGATATATTGATTTTCAGTGAAAGTTGGGAATATCATGTAAAGAATGTTAGAAAAGTCTTAGATGTTTTGAAAAGAGAGAAATTGTGCCTAAAGATGTTGAAATGTGAAATTGGGAAAACATATTTAGTTTATTTTGACTATATAGTAGTGGGTGGAAAATTGAAAATTGATCCCTCTAAAGTTGAATCCATTATGAAGTGGCCTAAGCCAAATAATGTAACATAAATTAGGAGCTTCCTGTTAGAATATGAAAGATTGTGCTCGTTTTACCATTAACAATACCCTTGTCACCCAACCATAGGCCGAAGCCACCCTCCAAGCACCTTGACCTTGACAGAGAAGAATACTAGTAGTAATCAATAGCCAAGCAAGGCTAATGCACCAGGCAAGAAAAGTAACCAAATTTGATCAGATAGTCCCACCCAGAAACTGGCGCAACACTCTTTCCCAGAAACTTGCGCACAAAATTGCCAACTACAGTGTGCACAATTGGCTCTCTGCAATTCTGAGAATATGTCAAATGAGAGACTGACGCCCTGTATTTATAGTGGTTCTAGCAGACTTACAGGGGCCGACTTCTCCTTCTAGGTACTAATTAATTCATAATAATTATATTTCTACAGCCTACATCTCGTCTAGGGTTTCCTTTACTTCTTTGCTTCCTTCTGGAATATTCTAATCTCATCATAGATCACAATAGAGGTTCATACCTCCCAAAGCTACCATAATATTAACACTCCCTCCGAGCTAGGGAGGTATGGTCTTGAGCACAAACAGATCATTCAACTGGTAGTATCATGAGCACCGTCATTATTATCCAACTGGATAATCTCCTATGATCACTGGTACAATATCAATTGATAGAACACACCTGTGTTTATCCATGGTAGTACGCAACTACTCAAACCATGACACATAGTCACGAACAATGGAACAAATCCACCACAGTAGTATATCTCTATTGTCTGGAGACAGGCAGTCTCCATAACAATCATTTGATGACAACCTGCACAGAAAATATTGTTACAAATAAACTGAACCATATGGACCAATCTTTCACTCACATTTGTGAGATCTGAAAGAATATTTGCCCTCGGTATAGAACATCAATAATGGGCTATCTGCCCTATTCTTCTCAAACAAGGAAGAATGATTGTTTTTTATTTCTGAGCCATGGACCATTCCTCACCCTGGGTCATTCTTCCTACACTAATCAAAGTGCACCCTGGAGAGAATGTATAAACCCTAAGGAATGTTTGTCCATGATTGTGGACCATTCCCCACCCTGGACCATTCCCCACCCTGGGCCATTCTTCCTACACTAATCAAATTGCACCCTGGAGAGAATGTATAAACCCTAAGGAATGACTGTCCGGACCATTTCCTCTGTTAACCACAAGAGGAAAAGACTGTCCGAACCATTTCCTTTGTTAACCACAAGAGGAAAAGACTATCCGGACCATTTCCTCTGTTAACCACAAGAGGAAAAGATTGTCCGGACCATTTCCTCTGTTAACCACAAGAGGAAAAGACTGTCTTGTATCAACCTCCAAAACGGACCATTCATCATGTTAACCACAATGATAAATCGATGTCCAGTGAGGCGGGCCAGTCTTCTTGAGTAACCCTCAAGAAGAGAGATTGCCCTAGACCACTCCCCACGTTAACCACAATGGGAAGTCGATGTTTGTGATACATCAGCAATCTGGACCATTTCCCATGTTAACCACAATGGGAAATCGTTGTCTGTCAGAAATCTCAATCCACTTTCCGAACAAGAAAGAATTTGTCTGAGATAGACTATTTTTCAATCACAAAATAAATGTTTTCAATAATATTTTTAGTGCTCCCTCCCAACCTGGAGAGTCATTTCTTCCCTTTCAACTAAGGGAGTTATTTCCACTATCCCCATCTTCTCTTGGAAATATGCAAACTTTGTTTTGGATAGAGGTTTTGTTAGAATGTATGTTGTCTGCTCGTCAGTGGGGATATACTCGAACTTTACCTCTCCTTCCTGAACTTTATCTCGAATAAAGTAGTATTCGATCTCAATGTGTTTCGACCTTTCATGAAATACAGGATGTTTTGATAATCTTATACAACTCT
>ML777605.1:974729-1007502 GCA_009831015.1 Picea engelmannii | reverse complement strand
TATTCTTCCCAAGGGCACATCCCTTGCAGATTCCTTCATGTGTAGATTTCAATTCTGGTATTCCTTCAACCATCTTTCTGAGAAAAGGTAATGCTTGATAGTTGATGTGAGCGTACCTTCTATGCCAAAGCTCATTAGGGTTGCCTTCGTCATGTATGAGAGCTTCTTCATTCTGTTCTAGTAGTCTATACAGATTTCCTTCACGACTTCCAATAACTCTAGCATTTTCTATGCTGGAGTCTTTATGCCAAGATAACACCTTTCCATCCACGAAGGCTATTATGTTTCCTTTGTCTTCTAGGCAAGATATTGATACAAGATTCTTTTCTAAATCAGGTACATATAAAACATTGCTTAAGTGAACATAGTTACCTGTTTTCATTTTTATGGAGGCTTGTCCAAATCCTTCCACGGGGTAAGTGGTTTTGTCTCCAAGCTCTACCTTGTACGAGGTCTTATTCTCATTTAGATTTGAGAGTCTGGCTTGATCTCCCGTCATGTGCCTAGAAGCTCCATTATCGATTATCCACATGTCATCTTCAATCATTACGGTAAGTGTTGAGTAGTGTAAAAGACTAATCCTTTCACTCATGTCTTCGGTTGACTGGTAACTGGTCATGCCTTGATCCAAAACTTCAACTTCGTTGTTTCTATCTTCTGAGAAAGCCAAGAGGTGCACTGAGTTAAGGCGCATATGAATATCGTCTTTTTGAGCGAGATGCTCCATCGCAAGGTGTCGGATCTGAGATTAGGGTTTCTGCAACTGCTTCTGCTAGTAACCCTAGCGGCAGTGTCTTTGGAAGCTGCTCCTGCTAGTAACCCTAGCGGCAGTTCCTCAGCGAGCTCAATATCCTAGTGGCTATGCTTCCTTCCAGCGTTTAGACTGAATGAAGGAGGTGTGGGCCCATAACCTGTTAGAATATGAAAGATTGTGTTCGTTTTACCATTGACAATACCCTTGTCACCCAACCATAGGCCGAAGCCACCCTCCAAGCACCTTGACCTTGACAGAGAAGAATACTGGTAGCAATCAATAGCCAAGCAAGGCTAATGCACTAGGCAAGAAAAGTAACCAAAGCTAATCAGATAGTCCCACCTAGAAACTGGCGCAACACTCTTCCCCAGAAACTTGCGCACAAAACTGCCAACTGTAGTGCGCACAACTGGCTCTCTGCAATTCTGAGAATATGTCAAATGAGAGATTGGCGCCCTGTATTTATAGTGGTTCTGGCAGACTTATTGGGGCCAACTTCTCCTTTTGGGTACTAATTAATTCATAATAATTATATTTCTGCAGCCGACATCTCATCTAGGGTTTCCTTTACTTCTTTGCTTCCTTCCAGAATATTCTAATCTCGTCATAGGTCACAATAGAGGTTCATACCTCCCGAAGCTACCATAATATTAACACTTCCTAGGGGCAGTTCAGCACTGGAGGAAGTTCATTACTAACTTTTCGTTTATTGCATCTCCTTTACATGTTTTGAAAATTACTAAGTAGGTCTTTCGGTGGGGGAGTAAACAGGGAAAAGAATTTGAGACCTTGAAAGAAAATATCGGTACAACCCCAGTTCTTGCATGTCATATTTACAGCAACCATTTGAGATTGAAACCGATGCAAGTGATTACGCCATGGGAGCAGTGTTAATACAAAGGCATAAATTGGTTTGTTACCATTTTAAGACCTTCATTGGTGCGATAAGAAATTATCCTACTTATGACAAAGAATTGTATGTTTTTGTTCAAAGTGTGAAGAAATGGAAACATTATTTGATGCGCAAAGAGACAATATGTAATGTTTCCCTAGCTTAACTGAGGAACATTACTTGTGGAAATACACAAATTCAAAAAATTTCTGCTAATTAAATTCTTGTATCTTACCAACTACGAATTATATAGAAAGTTAACCATATTTAGATACCCATAACTATATGCAACTACAACATGTTAAAATGACATGAATACAACAAATAAACTCATCTAGAGCAACATATAAATCATTCCCATTCACAGAGTAAAATGCACAACAGTTAAACTCATAAATTAACTCAGAAAACAGATAAACAACCATCTTTTTAAAACAGTTGTGCAACTAGTTGCTTGGAACAGACGTTCCACCCAACCATAGACTTGTTGTTCCATATCTCAACAGCAAGTCACCCCCGAGTTGGGGCTAGGAATCTACAAGAAAGAGGTGTCTCTCACTGTCCACTCACAGCTCAGATATTCCACAACCCGCTGACATTATCCTACATCTATCTTGATTTCCACCATCTTTTTTCCTCTTGACCTACCCAACCCAAGGAATGTACCCCTTCACTGCTCACAGTCCATCAGACATCCCATTTGTTTATCAAGGTCTCTCTAGCACTGGTAACCAGGAATCTCACTATTGGGAACTCACTACCAGGAAAAGTATTATGAAAATAACAGCAATCACTTGTTGTTACGGTGCAACTCACACTGGAATTCACTCTTCGGGCCTGACAACCTGGCTCTTCAGTCTTTAACTCTAAAATGATGGTACTAAAGTGGAAGAATTAGATTATCATGTACATGACAAGCTATATCATCTTGGTAAATTGTGTATTCCACGAGATGAAAGAGTGCATGTAATCAGAGAAGCACATACTTCTCTCATTTTTGGTGTAGGCAAAATAGTTGCCCGGTTGCAACACTATTGTTATTGGCCTCAGAGGTATGAAATTGTGTCCAAATATGTAAAAGGATGTGTCATGTGTGCCACTAGCAAACCAAGTAACAGAAAATTGGGTTTGTATATGCCACTTCTTGTATATTTTCGTCCATGGGAAAGTGTCTATGGATTTTGTAAGGGGGTCTGCCTATATCCATGAAAGGTCATGATTATCTATATGTTGTTGTGGACAGATTTAGCAAAATGTGTGTTTTTATGCCTTGTAAGAAACATGTGACTGAGGAAAAGACTGCACATTTGTTCTTCCAACATGTTTGGGTTCATTTCGATTTGCCCACATCTATTGCATTTAATCGAGACTCCCACTTTCTTGGGAAATTTTGGTCAACTTTGTGGGGGTTAATGGACACTAAGATTCAAAAGAGCATTGATTTTCATCCACGTATCGATGGACAAACAGAAGTGATCAACAAGACAGTGATACACTTACTCCGAGGATATTGTAGCAAGCATCCTAATCTTTGGGATGAATGGTTGTATTGTGTACAACATGCCTATAATAGTGCCATACATTCTTCTACACAGAGGTCTCCTTTTGAAACATGTTTTGGATGTTTTCCTAAGTCTCCTTTGGACTTCACTCTTGGGAAAGATTCAGTGGTGAATGAACATAATGATGCAAACAAAGCCAAGAAGTTCATCCAGAAGATCTAATTAGTTCATCAAGTTGTACACGAACAATTCAAAAAGAGCCAAGTCAAGTATAAGGTTAGGCGTGACAAGCATTGGGTTGATCATCACTTCCAAGTTGGTGATCAAGTTTGGATATACATTAGCAAAGAACGCCTTAAAGATGAAGGTAAAAAGCCCAAGCCAATCAAGTATGTTCCATTTAAAATTTTGGAAAAGATTGGTGACAATGTTTTTCGATTAGAGTTACCTCCATATATGCAGATGTATTTCGTGGTTAATGTTGAAAACTTGAAACTATATGAGCCTCATACGATCATGGATCAAGGTGAGAATGTTGAAGTTCCTTATGTTGATGATTTTTCTTCTGGATATCTCAATAAGTTGTGGAAAGATGTTATTCTTGACAAGAGGGTGAGGACTTCACAAAGACGATATGTGGAATATCTTTATGTGGGTCTAAAAGGAATGCATCCAAGTAAAGCATGATGGATGGAAACCGAAAAAGTGAGGGAGTTGTACCCTCACCGACTTTCTAAATGAAATCAAGCTTTTGGTGGTCCAAAAGCTTCTTAGTGGGGAGGATTGATCTAGGAGGATCTCCATAATTGATCCAATCATATGGTCTCAAATTCTATTGAAAATGTATGCACATCGAAAAGCTCATTTAGAGGTTTCCAACGCAATTTGAACAGGGTCAATCGAGCACCATATGCAAAAGACATGGTCTACTGAAGTTGAAGACAAATAGGGAAAAAAAATGTAGACAAGGGACAATGCTAATGTCGCCCTACTCACTCGACCTATAAGAAATTATGACACTTGGACCCATCTGAAAGCAACAGGTTTGTTTGGTCTTCAAACCAAGGTGCATGTATGGTAATCCCCAAAACTTTGCAATCCAATCTACCACATGGCTTCAATGTAGCAACAACACTTCACATCTGATTACAAAGGCATGGATATTGCATTTAAAAATCCTTTTTGAGTCACAATCCCGAGCAATGTGGGATAAGTCAAAACAAAAGGATTTTAAAAAATCTATGTTTAAAACCTTTAAATTCGTGCCAAACTAAATATATCACGTGACTTTAAATGTAATCAACAAAGTACCATATGTGGGATAGTTATAACATAGTATATGCCTCTAATGTATCCACAACGTATTATAAAGTGCACGAGATCATTGTTAGCGCTATATGTGGGATATACATTATCCCTACAAAAATGTAAAGGGGCGGATTGAGGGGGATTTGAACCCCAATCTTGTAAGCAAAAGGGTGGTACTTTAACCACTAGACCACATGCTTTGTAAACATTATATAATGGAGCCTATTGTATTTGAAGGCGGATAGGAAGACCCTTTATGGGGAAAATAGGCAAGTTTGTGTTCATTATTGCGAGAAGAAGCCATTGAAGGTTGGAAGACATGATGTGTTATTCTCTTCCTAGAGAACAACAGTGACTCTTTTGCAAATTGAAGACCATTATTTGATATAAAGAGATGTAATGGAGTACTTTGCATCATTTTTAATGGATCGGTTCATCTTTTGAAGTGGACCCGGAGATGTAGCCCGGGGGGTGAACTCCGTTATAAATTTGTTGAGTATTGTCTATGATTATTTCTGCCCTATTCTCAATTTCAGTGCTTTAAATTGCTGATTTTAATTTACTAAGCCATTTTTAACGAAATTACGTGAAAATTGGGAAGTTCTATATAAGAATTCAAATTAGTGTAACAAAGCAGTTTTAGCACTAATTTTGGATCAATATCAAGGGATAACTTTGCTCAAGGCCATAGGGATAGATCATATCACGGTTGTGAGAGTCTTCAATTATAATCCAACATATGCACTACCATTCAAGCCCACAAGAAATACATCTAAGCTCATTCACAAATCTCAAGCAATGGCGGAAAACTATGAAAGCAGTGAGTTCTTTCAAGTTTTGAGAGTTCACAACTCCTTGGTAGACTTAAAAGCCAATGAGGTATAACAAAAGAGGTTGGAAGGAAAAGGATAAATGGGGGGGGAATTGGTCTATCCCACCTTCCATGAATTATTATCCCAATAAGTGAAGTTCCAATGTAATCTTCTAGGAGTGAAGTGGCAAAGTATTTGTTTGGAGAAATGACAAGCATTAAAGCCCCCATGAGGTTACTTACTACCCTATTCACTCTCACCTGCTTGAGTTATGTTACCACGATGAGGATGGGATGCAAGTATGAATGTGGATCTAATATTATGAAGATTGGGAATTTGTTTATTGTTTTATGTTTGGTGCTCCTAATCGACCGAGGGGTGATGAGCTATGGTGGAATCCCTCCCTGCAAGGTCTGGTTGGCATCTAAAGGTACTATGGAGGCTATGTTATTTCCCTTGGACTGAATTTCATTGTTGCATTTTTTGTCCACTGTGGATAAAATATTGAGTTCTATGGACTCTGGCACAAGTAAATCATGTTTTCTAAGTTTGGAGTGGTTTGATTACTAACATGAGAGCAAATGAGTCATTCCTTGGATTGAGTGCATTAAAGCCATGGCTAGCTGCCATTCTCGCTTTGAACATTATAGACTCTATGAGACTGCATATTTGAAAAGGGGAATGAGGAAATGTGAGTGCCAAGGGTCTATGGTTCAAGACACGTTATCTCTCTTTGTTAAAAAGTGGAAACGTTGGAAAGAAGTTTGGGAGTACACAGCAGCTATGGAAACACGGACCCATGACCGACCTGTAATTAGCACATCTCTCTGGTAGGAAGCATGTAGGAAAAAAGAGTACATGACTTTCATGGAAAGCTACACCAAAAAATATGAAGTTACAGAAGCAAATTTGGTTTTTTGCATGATATGGTATCAAAAATTGCAGGTGGTTTGTATTTTTCTAAAGGAATCTCATAGTCCTCAGTTCCCCCTCCCAATCTTTCCATCTATTCAATCTGATATGAAGCACGAGGAGACCGTGCAACAAGGCCAAGATCTAGATGATACCCAATTATACCATATATAAATTATACCCAATTCTATTTTTTCAAAATTTTAATATCTTACTTAGTTTTTGAAATTTACCATATCAAATGTCGCTGAATTGTAGATAATATATAAAAGTTTGTCAATTGCTTGATGTACACTCTCTTAAATTTGTCAATTGCTTCATCTACACTCTTATTTATTCATATAAACCATCACTTTTGAACATATTTAAATGACGAATGGTTTTCTCTGCATTTTTCACTCTTCTCAACTTTCTATTTATTATAAGTTTGTTTTGCCTATGCTTATAAAGTTTTATGTGCTTCTTCCAACCTCTCCACTTGGAATTACTTACAATCTAATCCAACCATCATAAAAGAAATTAAATTTCAATTGGTTCAAAGCGACCACCTATTTGTCAGCAAGTAATATTTATGCAAGCATAATTTAGCATGATTAAAATTAAATGCTAAGAAGTTTGTCCCTTATATGTTACGAAATTGTTAAGCATAACATAAAATGATTGATTCACTCTCTTATTTTCTCTTCCCCATCTTCACTGGACTGGTCCTGACTGAAAGGTCAACCTTCAGAATCACGTGTGATCCTGAAATGTCTTGCCGGGTTGGGTTACTGATGATCATTACTAATACTAATGAAAAATCAAATTACAACATATTAATCTTAATACATATTGCATTATATTGGACTCGATGTCAATAACGGTTATACCTTGGGAGAAGTTTAACCAAATCTTAAGAGCTTAAGGTATTTCCGCCATTTATCAATCTTCATTTTTAGGCAAGTGAATGTTTATTAAATTTTCAAATTCATTTCATGGCAATGAAGAGCTGTGAGCCACCTAATGCAAGAAGCAAGAAAAATAGAATTAACTTTATTGCAGTTGTATGGAAACCTTTTTTACCATTTTAGGCATATTAAAGCCATAGCAAAGGTTGCCAATTAACAACCACTGTGCACTGTGCATATTAAAAAAAATCCTAATTAAGGAATGAGGGCTTTCACAGCTTGCAGAAATGTGCAGTGTTTTTGGAATCCAGCTGTGTTACAAATTCAGACAAGAACCAACGTTTCAGGTAATTTAAATTTTACTGAAACGTCGGTGCTTATCTGAATTTGTAACACGGCTCGAATCCAAACAAATCCAGGCAAACACAATCTTATAAGTAAAGTCTTTCATGTGAAACGAGAAAATCCAGCCTGAAACGAGCTTGACAGTCATTTTTGTTGTAATTAACTTCCATGAGCTGAGTCCAATATCGTTAACTGAACTTCGAATGACTATTAATTCCATAAGAGAGGCATACATAAGAATACTGAGGCGATGAGGCCATGATCATTCACTCATATGGATGAGACAAACAACTGCGTGTTAAATTCCCTGTGATCATCAGAAAAAATCCTAAACTCACCCCTCTCCAATTTCAAATTCTTTTCATGGCAACCTGTCATCTGCACGTGATCATCAACATAGCACCAGACAGCCACTCTTCTCTATCTATTAAGCCTCCTTATATGGCAACTCACATGCCATCTGAGGGCTTTTCGATTTCAGCTGTCCAAGCATTTCAGCAACAGATTTGCAGCGGCATTGGAGCCCTGGTCGCATCACATTTCCGTAGACAGCCATCTCAATAACATCCAGCTCTTTATCTGGTACAAGAAGATTGCTTAATTCAAGGGAATTTGATTTTGTGCCAACATATAAAATCATAAAAGATGTGCAAATAATATTAGTCCTATGGTAGAAATGATCATTCTCCTTTGACCCAGTGTTTGCATCAACCGCTTCTAAGAGCCACAATGCACACAGACTAGAAATGGCAAGTGTCACAAAAATATGCAATGAACCTTGAAAAAAAAAATAACGGTACACACAATAAAGATAAAACAGTTTAGCATAATAAAAACTTGATGACAAGAACGCCACTTCGGTTTAGTTATCAAAGATGGTACATATATTACTGTACCATGCAACCACCAATTTTAATTCAGAATGTCGTAATATCATTCTGAAATATTAAGTCTACAGAAATAGTACTAAGATGCAATCCACCAAAGTTGACCATAATAGCACAAAGTTAGATGGAGGGATACTAACGACCAAACACACTAAGTCTGCTGTCTTGATCATAAAGGTCTCACATATATGCCTGATTATGAAACTGTCCCTTTGGTAAACCACAATGCACGCAAATTTATACAAAGCCGCTCCCAAAAGCCTGGATAAAAAATTGCAATTGTAAGTCGTTATTACACTTTCAAGATTTGACAGCAACTACGATATCTTCCCAGAAAGAAGGATAGGTTGCAGCAGTTATTTTTTCTAATGCAATGCAGTGGCACTAGTATGGTTTTTTCATATATCTCTATGCATTGATCACGCTGTCACAGTCCAACAATATTATTCTCCATAGCAACCTATTAAACACAAAAACGAAATTGATTGTTGCCAGCAATCACTACAACAGTATGTTCCGGCAATGTTCAATGTTTACAATGCCACTGGCATCAAAAGCCAAACAACAAAGACCAGTGTATGCTCGTTTTCAGATACAACACTTGTTGAGACAAAAAGTACAGTTCATGCATGACCGTGTTGAAAAATTGGTCCTTCAAATAGAAAATGTCATAAGCCCCGCCTCAACTGGTGTAATATGAGCTCAATCTCAACAATTTCGGACTTGTATGCGGAATGCAAGGTCTGCTTTGTTAATAAAACACAGAACATAGAATGGCAATCTCTTGCTGAGCATGCCTTCTGTGACCGAGAGGAAGTGATTTGCGACTCATTAAACCATGACTTGAATTATTCTGCTTTTTCAGTACACGAGGAATGGGAGGATTTGTCCATGCAAACTGAAGATATTTATAAGGGATATACTCTGATCTCAATGGACAGATAATTGTCCTGTCCCTGACATGGATAATATAGTCATTGAAGTGACTTTAACTCATTGGTGTTATTTTGCTTATATGCTTTACGATATACAGTAGATGCAGGCCCTCGCTAGGCAAGCCGTCCATGTGCATATTATTTTTATTCTTATTAGTTTATAAAAAGAGAAAAGGAGAAGGGCCCCTGGTGGGTTGGGAGAGAGAGTGTATATGAGCGTATTCTTGAGATGTCTACTCCCCAATTTTTTCAGTACCGGATTTTTCCCATGAGATTTTTTTGGGTATCGAACCATATTTGAATTTGAACTTGGAAACTATTGTGTAAACAATTTCAATAACAAGTTGATAACATCTCAAAATTTTCCCTCATTTGAGCTAGGTGACTATAAATGTCCCATTCTAAAAGGAAAGAATCCAAAGACAAAATAACAAATATTATCAAGCATCTTTTAGAAAAGAATCTACTTTGCATAAGGAAATGGGTGAGTTGTACCACTCAGCCAAACAGTCATGGCATGGTATAGACCTGCAACAATCTGCTTCACAAACTTTTGGCAGCAAGGAACAAGTCATAACTGATAACATGGTTTCCATTGAAACAACTGAATCTTAAGTTGGACACCATCTCAAGCCAAATAAGAAATCCCATGTCAAGAACCTGCAGCGTTTTTTGGACAGTGGTCTTAACTGAACAGAGCATACCAGAACTCTGGTCTTGAGTTCAAAGGTCTATTCAATGTTAATTTGGAATAATAGTTTACCTATAAACCATCTAACAAGGTGGTTTTACACACCTTCAAGAAGGACAAAAGTCCAGGCCTGAATGGACAGCCTGTTGAATTCTTTTTAGGGTTTTATGACATCATCGAGGAGGATCTTCTAAGGGTTATTGAGGAATCTAGAGTTTCAGGCAGAATATTGGCAGCTTTCAATACCTACCTTCATTGCTCTTATTCCTAAGTCAGATAATTCTTCCAGTTTTTATGAGTTTAGGCCTATTTCATTGTGCAATTGCATAAATAAAATCAGTTCCAAAATCGTTGCCAGAAGGGTAAAGACCATATTGTCCAAGTCAATTTCCTAGGAGCAGTTTGGAATTTTGTCTGGAAGACAAATCCATGAAGCTGTTGGAGTGGCTCAGGAGGCTTTCCACTATTAAATCCAAAAAGTTGCCAGCGATGGTAATAAAGTTTGATCTATCTAAAGCTTATGATAGAATCAGTTGGCTCTATTTGTGCCTGAAGCTTATTCATTTGGGCTTTAACTTACATTTTGTCGACTGGGTTATGAGTTGTGTTTCCTCTGTATCTTTTGCAGTTCTGGTCAATGGCTCAGCTTCGGAGTTTTTCAGACCTGAGCGTGGGCTGAGACAGGGGTGTCCTTTATCTCCCCTGCTGTTCCTTCTGGTGGCTGAAGGGTTAAGCAGAGTTCTTCTGGAAACCAAAAGATCTGGGTCCTTCAAAGGGATCGGAGTGGGCAGATCCTTAACCTGTCCCACCTTTTGTTTGTGGATGATATCCTTCTTTTCTATGATGGCTCTCTAAGGGATGCACTCAAGATCAAGAAGATACTAGATTTATATTGTTTAGCCACTGGAATGCAGATTAATGTTGGGAAATCCTCTGTTTCCTTCCTGGGGAAAAGTTGGGAGGATAAAATTCTCTTCACACAACTGTTTTATTTTTTTATTTTTCACAGGCAGAACTGCAGTCTGGTATAAAGTACTTGGGCTTTTACCTAAAGGTTAAAACCCAATGATTACACAAAGAAAGATTGGGGTTGGATGATTTCAATGGTTGAAAAAAGACTCTCAATTTGGTGTAATAGGTGTTTGTCCCAGGGGGGGTCGTTTGGTGTTGGTGAAATCTGCTTTAAAAGCCATACCAGTGTATTCAGTGTCCCTGTCTTTCATCCCTAAGGGTGTCTTGGAGCAGATTAGGAGGCTTGGTTCTAAATTCTTATGGGCTGGTGATAGAGGAAATAAGGCCTGCCCATAGGTCTCATGTAAGAAAATTGTTGTTCATAAAGATTTTGGTAGGTGGGGTTTAAAAAACATTGACTTTTTTGCAAAAGCACTAGCAGCTTGTTACAACAAAATCTAGCACCCACAAAGTGTAAAGTCCCAAGCACAAGGTGTTAGTTTGTGTAACTCGGGAAGGCTACCCACTGTCACTTAGGAGCTCTTCCTCTCACTTTTGGTTGGCTCTTCTCCAACTTAAGGGGCGCTTCCCTAAAAGGTAGGATTGCTAAGGATAGTAGAGGCACAAGGTGATTTAATGAAGAGTAAGCCTAAGCAAAACAAATTGATGTATTATAATGGAAAAATGAATGGTGTGAAAAGGAAAGATGAAGGAAAACCCCAAGACCAAGTGTCTAATCACAACTTCAGAAAATGGAGTCGAGGAAGCATAGATCAAAGAGGGCAGGCATGAAAATGTAAGGCAATAGGGGCTGCTATGCATGCCACAAATCAGCCTTAGCTTGCTGATTTTTTATAGCATAAAATTAGCTTGGAAGGCTAGATGTGCCATACTTGAGCATTGTCATGAAAGTGTGATTATGTCAATCTAGCAAAAATTGGGTTTATTAAATGAAAGGTTAGCCACAATAGCAATAAAAGGGATAACATCCTCACATTACTCTATCCAAATGAAGCATAGTTCATTAAAAGGTAATTCATAACATGCTACAAGGGTTTCCTAATAGAAAATCAACATGTGAAAAATAAGTGCACAATGAAAGCCTCACATAAAATGAAATTATACCTTCATGCTTCAATCCTCCATAAGGCTCCAAGCATGTGGTGTACAAATGAAGTCCAAGGGGAGAGCTACTCAATCCCCCAAAGTCCCAACAACCATTACAATGGAGAGAAAGCTCCTCTTTATAGAGGGAGTCTCTTCTCTCATACAACAAACAAATGTTTTTTTGCTAACTAACTCCATGACAAGTCAAAGAAATAATATAATAATGGAGTAGTTAGATCCCTCCTCAATCCATGGTTGACCATGTCACAATATGTGGACACAAGCCTCTCAAGGAGAACTCACCCTCTTCCAAAAATAGGAAAACGATTACACTAAGAGAGGGCATACAACTAAAATTATGCAAGATATCCACATTGAATTCACCCTCCAAGAATGGATGCATGCAAAAATAATAAAGTAATGTTCAACCTAGGAGGGAGGATGTGCTCAAGGGTCCACCTAGGAGGGAGGATGTGCTCAAGGGTCCACCTAGAAGAGCTCACAAAATGCGCCCTCCAAGGTGCATGAGATAAAACAATAAAATATTCCTCCTACAAGAATGCTCCATAACCAACCTCCAAAAATAGCAAGTGATCCACAAAATGCATGTAACCAATCCATATGTGTGAATCCCAAGGCAACCCACTTCATGGATGAATGTGCAAGATGCCAAGTAGATGGAGCACTCCACAAGAAATGAAGTAGTCAAACCCCAAAATAGCAAGTGCACCATCTCCAACAAGACAAATCCAAGGAGATAAGGGCGAATTAGGGTTTTGAGTCTTGACCATGCCAAAACTCCATGAAATAATAAAATATATACCTCCAAGAATAGCAAGAAGTGTCTCCACAAGTGTGCTCTCCAAGGATATGCTCAAATATAGTAAGAAGACAAAGTAAAAGCATGTAAAAGCCACACACGCATGGCCCAAGCATGTCACACGCCTCCCACTAAAAACACTACATAACCACCTCAAATAAAATAATATATGTGCCAAGTCAAAGAAGTGAAGATGCTCTCCAATGAAGGTCAAAAGGTGACAAGTGTAGCTGAAATATCCATGCAATAAAGATGAGAGAGCACCTATTACTGCTCAAATTCTCGCCAAGGGAAAGTCGCCCTGTGAGGGAGAGGCCTGGGGCAACGGATAGGTAAACTGCCCACGGTCACCTCAATGTCCTTGCCTCTACTCTTCTAGGCTAGGGTTTCTAACCTAAGGAGGGTTTTCCTAAGTGGTCAAACTAGGTCCTATCATTGCAATTAGGACGGGTGAGGATAAAGTCTCAGTTTGACTTGGGTTGACCTTTCAAAGGAATGGCTCAAAATAAGCAAGAAAAGGCAACACTGCATGGAAGATGAAATCTTGCTCACAAAATTATTCAATGTAGCATATCAATGGACCATTAACCATCATTTATTACCATAAAGCAATAGCCAATAACATGCGGTGTAAAGATTCAATGGACAACTTGCTAGTAAAAGAGCATATGTATCATTCATAAAAGCATATCCATGAGCACAGCAGCAAAGTTATAGGTGCAAGTATTCATGACTCAACTTAATCATAAGATGGATTGCTATTAGCAGCAAATTTAGAACAGGTTTTAGCCAATCATACAAACATATGTATACCACGAACTAAGTCACTGCTGTAGTAAACTCTACTTAACAAGTGATTTAGCAGACATGGCACAGTTTTAAAGTTCTGATTACAGAGTATATGCAAGGACTGTATCACTAATCAGATTAATGTGTTATGTCATCAAATTATGTGTTTACTTTCCACGGGGATAAAAAGGAAGGTTTAAATCAAACAGGATATGTCAAAGTACTCCAATCTCAAACAAAACCTTGCATACAAGGTAGATTGTTGATCAAACCTTGACTGTAGCACAAAAGATGGAACACTATGGCAATGAAACATTGTTCAAATAAGATGATATATGCCCTGAAGGCACACTGGATTATACTCAGCAGACTTCAGAAATTGGGACAGCAGATAGGAAAGGCTCATGAAGGCTGTCCAAGCATAGTCTTTAGGGTTGAAAATAGGATATATCAAATCTGTAGGCACAATCCAACTTACCCTTAGGGTTTGGTTAAGTAAGATAAGCAACGAATGAAATCAAACCCTTGTAACAAACACTATCATAAGATATATAATAAGAAATCGGCAAGCAGCTTAGTTGGAGAAAGATATAGCAATTAGGCTCAAAAACGACCTAGCATAGAGATCTTATATAGAGAAACCCTAGGTCGTAGAAAGAAAAAGGAAAAGGGAGAACGTTTTGGGCTTTTGGGGTGGTTGAAGACAAATGAAAAGACCGGTGCCTTGGAGGGCTTATGGGGTCACTACTTCATATCCAAGTGAAGACTAGGGTTTAATATGAGATGATGTTGACAGCACTCGGAGGATTGTCATTCAAGCATCTCCTAGGGTTAGAAGGTTCCCTTCAAGGTTGGATGGAAGGATCGGTCCATGAAGAAGCTTTTCCCGGTACTATCACAGTGAACTCTTAGGTTGGCCAAACAAAAGGACAAAGCCACTAGACGTCCTACTTTAATGCATGAACAATAACTTCAATGATCAAAGGGGAAAGGTTAGAGACTTTCCCTTGAGAACCCTTCCAAGTGGAGCATTTCACCCTTCTTTGGCCTTGTAGTAGCCTTTTTCTTCCAACAAACCTCCAAGAGTGCTTATCTAAACCTTGAACAATAACTAGACATTCACAAAGAAAGAGATAGATACTCAAAAGAACTCTTAAGCCAAGCTTCTCATTAAACTCCAACGATTTGAAATGGAGGAGCCTTCCTTTTATAGGTGAAGCTCCTCCTCAAATACAATACAAAACCATGTGCTAGCTCAAAACCATGAGCTCCAAAACCATAGCCCGCTGAAAACAATGGGCAAATACAATAAATAACAAAATACATCCCATAATATCCTCAAAAGGTGAAATGACCTTCTAGAAAAAGTCAAAATACAATGAGTAAGCCACACGTGTGGACAAAAGAGAAGCCAAGAGAGGTGTGCCCCTCAAAAATGGTGCCAACATCCAAGGAAATGGTCCAAAACCAAGTCAAAAATGGTCCAATAGCTCTCTAATCAACCTCCTCGATCTAGGGAATGGTCCAAAAGTGGAAGAACGTCCTCAAAAAGGGATGACGTCACCTCCACATGTGTTACTTGTCCAAACATAAAAGTCATCTCAAGAGGCACATGTGGGCTCATCAAGGCAAGCGCTCCTCAAGAAAACATCAAGTGACGGTGCCATGTAATCATAGGGTCCAAGTCACCATGTGTAGTCACCTCTATAATGTGTAATCATCCTCTCCAATGCATTAAATACTCCCACATGTGGTCCAAGGGGAGTAAATAATGCATGAGCATGCATGCAACGTCCAATTGAGCAAGGAGGATGCATATAGATGGTCCATGTGGCGTGTGTGATGACATGGCATCCTTGTCACGGCCTAATGCACTACCACGGATCCCAATGCAATGACACATCTCCCAATGCAATACATGGATCTCAATGTTAGTAGATATGGTCACATATGAGTACACAAATCCCAATGCAATGGCACGTCTCCCAATGCAATACATGGATCCCAATGTCAATAGATATGGTCATATGAGTACATGAATCCCAATGCAACATCACGAATGCATGGTACACGTATCCCAATGCACAATACCCACTTGAAGTGATGGGTTTAGCCTCTTAGCAAGCCATTAATTGGTAGTACCTGATGACATCTCTTAACACATCATAACAAAGGGGGTTAGCTTTAATACTTGCCCGAGTCTTACCATGGGGAACAATATTGATCCTTATACATGCATCAAGTCCTAGGAAAACTCATACCTCCTAAGTACCTACGTGAAAGATAGGCCATACTGATAATAATGACGAAATTGAAGAAGGAATGAGTTCATGTGATGACCCTCAAAGTCTTAGACATGCACAGGTCTTATTATTCATTTATTCATTCGTCCAGCTTCATTGAGCTAAGATTTTTATCCTTCTAGAGGGAGCTTAGCATTGAGTTACCATCCTCGGTTAGTACCCCTTTAAGCCTTTTTCTTTTAATGTTCAGTTTATCGAACAAGTCCCTTTTATTTAGATATTCATAGACAAACCAGGGACTAGAGGCATTGGCCTCATAGCGAGGGGGCATTGCTCGAGCTTTATATTTGGCTTTTGACTTCACCTCTTCACCTCTTTGCCTTATTTGGCTTTATTTATTTAAGCTTTATCAATTTGACCTTTCCTTTTGACATTGAAAAATCATACATGATCAAGAAGCATTTTTTATATGGATGGAATGAATAATACTGGGGAGGTGGAAAATGATTAGTATGGTTGGGATATGGGATAAATGGATTGATTTAACCACTGAATAGTTAAATCAACCTCAACATGCGTGCACAAAGGTTAATACTTAAATAAAACCATAGTCCAACCTCTCAATAGTCACCAACTGATTAAATCAACATGAACATGTGTGCCAATGGGGGGGTGTGCTCCAACAAGTGTTGTACCATGGAAATAAATTATATCTCCTAGCAAAGACCACCATGATAACAACACAATGACAAAATAGAAGCTCCACCTAAGTTTGTACCTAGGACACACCACCAAAGGATTATGACATGATAAATACCTTATCAAACCTTAGAAAAAAGCTTGATCATCAATGTTAAAATTAATGCAGCTGCAAGAGCCATTCTCCGGGAGGATGGCAAAGACCCTAGCTGTGATCTAGGGCCCCAGTACACTCTTGGGGTTCTTGGTCTGGGACCAAGCAGTTAGAGCCATGGCAAAAGACCCTAGTTGGGCCCACGGTGTATTGTTGGGGTTCTTGGTCAAGGACCAAGCAGTTTGATGATATAAGTCCCTAGATGTGTTCTATGGCCCCTGGATGTGTTCCAGGGAATCCTTGCTCAACACTTGGATTGATCCTTGGTTATGTACCTTGGTGGTTAAGACCCTAGTTGTGATCTAGGGCCCCCAGATGTGTTCATGGGTATCCTAGTCTTGGACCAGGCAAATTCTTGGTTTGAGTACCAAGCCGAGATGATGTGTAACTTTCTTCTCTCCTGGGATGGTCCATATGACCTAGGAGCAGTTAAGAAGAAAGGCATGATCACGTCATTGCCCTTCCTCGTATGCTAGGATGATAAAAAACTTATAATCTATATTGTGGGACTCTTGTGGACAAACTGCCATTAAAGGAGTTGACCTTTGACTTTGTCTTATTGTTGAAACCCCTTGTTTGAGTTATGCCTCCCAAAATTTATGTTCATGTGTTGGTTCGATTTTATTGAACTTTACTTTCTCCTAAAGAAAGTTGGCCGCCCTTGTTTTTGAAACGCTCCTCATTTCATTTAATTTATTATTAACTTTACCATTTGATGTTTTTAATTGGTAAATTATTATTTATTATTTTTTAAAAGGGTTAACCTAACCCTAAAGCTATGGCAAGTGGACTAATAGGTTAGCCCTACCTTACCTACCTCAACTATTTAAAGAAGTAGCCTCTCCCTTATTTGGTACACTTTTCTCATATGATCTCCTTCTCCAAGTTGAGGTGGAGACTGAGGTTTGTTGCGGCTCTTCTGGTCAGGTTTATAAGGTTTCTCATAGGTCTCTCTTATGCGTGCCAGCCTGCTATTGGTTTATCTTTGCTGGCAGATTTTTTCAAGTGTGGAATGTTGATGTTCTTCTGCCTGCCGTGGGTCTTCCCTGCTAGCCGTTTCATCTTCTGAGCTTGTCCCTGGACTAGTGGTGTCTTCCCTTACTTGTTCGTGGTTGCTCCAGCCTGCTGTGGGTCTTGTTGTGCTTGTCGTTGATGTTGTTGATCTGCTGGGTGTCGCCCTTGATATTTTGCTAATGCTGCCCTTGTTGGTCTGTTGTTACAGCACTTAATATTTCAGCAGGTGTCACCTCTGTGTTTGTTGTTGCAGCCCTTGGTATTTCAGCAGGTTCCACCCATGTTTATGCTGTACTGCCTTGTGTCTAAGCATCAAGGCTGATTTTTAGACTGTCGATATTTGCATGAGCTTGAAGAAGGCACATGTGTTGGACTGAATATAGCTTTGCTTTTTTAGCCCTAGTTTGGACAGTGGTTTGGACTATTTTGACTGTGGTTTCTCCAGCTTGTTGAGTTCTGATTTTTTGCCTATCAATCTAAGATTCCTTCTTGGCTTAATTCCCTTGCCCATGAGGAGATCTATCCTGAGGGTTTGATCTATGATTTTTCTAAGCTTTTCTGAGCATACATTTGAGGAAGGTAACAGCAGCAAATCATGTACCTTTGTTCTTTATTATAGCTAAGGTAATATTCAGATCTGCGTTCAATAATACTGTTAGGTTATGCATCAGAATTTTATTATGCATTGTTGGTCATAAATTACAGTAGCTATTGATGTGAAAAAATTTTAAATTTTTTGTCTCTAGATACCCTATTGTTTTACCCTTAAAATCTAACAATCAAAGATGTATGTAGTAACCCCCCATCTAACTCAAACTTAGGAAAAAGTACATCAATGAGGGTACTGTTGATATTATGGAAGCTGCGGGAGGTATTAACCTCCACGTGTAACCTTTGACAAGACTAGAATATTCCGGGAAGCAAGAGAAACCCTAAAACGTTGGATAATAACCCTAGGAGACTAGTTGGCTCAAGAGAATATTTAATATTGAGTTATTAGCCTCCAAAAAGAGAAGTCGGCCCAGTCAAGTGAGATAGAGCAGTATAAATAGAGGGCGCTAGAGCTCATTTGTCACTCTCACTCTCACAACTGCATAAGGACTAGTGGTGCACAATTTTGGAGAGGGAGTGCAGTTGCAGCTGCTGCAACTAGGATTTTGGTTTTTGGTTGGACTTTCTCTTGGTTATGGTTTGGACTTTCTGCTTGGTCTTTGGTTATTCTTGCTTGGTACGCTAGCCTTGGAGAAAGGTGCGCTACCTTGGTTGGCTATTGGTTTGCTTCCGGAATTATTCTGTATGTCAAGGTTAAGGTGCTCGGGGGTGGTCTTTGTGCCTATGGTTTGGACAATATTGCTATATTGTCTATAGAAAAACGAGCACATCCCTTTATTTCTAACAGGTACTAACATCATCAAACATATTCAACCTAGGTGATGTCTAGCAAATGTTACAAATATTAAGTCATATTACCTAGGGAAATCCCACCAAGGAAAAGTGCAATACCACAACACGCCATCTAACCACATTGACATTATAAGAGAAGGGGACAAGAGAAATGCTAACCATCCAATCATCAAGTATGTCCCCACCACACATCTATTGGGAATTAACCCTCACACTAAACCAACCAGGAAAGAGAAGACAGATTTAAGCAGAGAATAAATGACAAACACACATTACACAGAGATTTTACCCTGGACACCCAACGGGAAAACCAACATTCCTTGAGCATCTTGCTCTTTTGTTGTCTTATTCATTCATTAAATAAAGAGTTACATGACTAACCTTGGTCTACACCTAAGACACAATCGCCATCATACTCTCTTTATTTACACAAAAACAACCTTGCAACAAATTCAGCTTGCATATACATGACCAGCAACACTATCGTGAAGATCAACTTAATACACTTACAATGTGCCTTATTTACAGGTTTTATAGCATGCCAAACCCTAAATCATGGTGCCCAAAAATGTTTACAGTTCTACGCAAATGATTGGTTGCAATCTCGCGAATCTAGGGATTTTGTTACAGTCGACTTCCTAGTCAGTCTTCAGTTGGTTGCCACTCAACCTCCTGTCAAATGACCCTTCGACTTCTCGTCGATCACTTCGACTTCGACTTCTCGGCTGATCACTTCGACCTTGACTTAATGATCGACTCGACTTGACTCATCGGTCGATTCTTCACCCAATAGATCCACCTCAACTAGACGATCGAACGACTGTTCTTTCACTGCAAAGAATATAACAACCCAACATTCTCTCACTTGTTGTCTTCTTTATTGATACAAGAGAACCTGAACTTCTGTTCACAGACCCAAGACAGCAATGCCCATTGCCTCTCTACACCAAGAGAACTTCACAGCACTCACAGGCTTGGTCAAAGAGTCTACTATGTTTTCCAATGTGTATACTTTCTCCAACAACACCTTGTTGCTTTCCACCATGTCTCTCACAAAATGGTATTGTACATCAATATGCTTCGTCCTGGAATGGTAAGTTGGGTTCTTTGCCAGGAATATTGCACTTTGACTGTCGCAATTTATCTTCATAGCTCTCTACTCAAACCCAATCTCTGAACACAGTCAATGCAACCATATGGCTTATTTTCTTGTGTGAGTGGTTGCCATGTATTCGACTTCTATTGTCGACAAAGCTACGACCGTCTGTCACTTACTCATCGAGTTGATTGCTCCACCGAACATCTTGAACACATATCCATTGGTCGAGCTTCGTCGATCCGGATCTCCAGCCTAGTCAGTGTCAACAAAGCCATGTACATTTACTTCTCTGTTAGTTTCAAGTTTCCCTTGGTAGCATATAGCATAATCTTTTGTGCCACACAAATACTTGAACACTCTCTTGACAGCAGTCCAATGCTCTTTCCCAGGTGTCGACATGTATCTGCTCAATACTCCCACTACATGAGCAATGTCTGGTCCAGTGAAGACCATCGCATACATCAAACTACCAACAACACTTGCATAGGGAACACGTGCCATGTCCTCTATTTCTTCCTGTGTCTTTGGACACTGTTCAACAGTTAGTTTTGCTCCCACAAGAATTGGTACCTTGACTGATTTCCAATCCTGCATGTTGAAACGCTTCAAGACTATTTCAATATACTTCCTCTGATTGAGCTAAAGCTTTCTAATTGTCCAGTCTCTCTTGATCTCCATTCCCATAATGAAGCTCGTTGCACCGAGATCCTTCATGTCGAACTTGGAGAATAGTTGCATCTTCACCTCCTTTATTATGTCCATGTTGTTTCTGACCAGCAACATGTCGTCAACATACAATGCTACATATATGAAACAATCACCTTCTTCCTTGGAATATACACAATGATCAGCCTTACTGCTCACAAATCCCAAACTAAGGATGTATGTGTCAAAATTTTGGTACCACATCATTGGCGATTGCTTTAGACCATAAAGGGATCTCTTCAATTTGCACACCAGATCTTTTTTTTCCCTTTACTACAAATCCTTCAGGTTGTTTCATGTAGATTTCTTCTTCCAAGTCCCCATGTAGGAACATTGTCTTCACATCCATTTTCTCTATCTCCAGATCAAATGTTGCAGCCAGAGACATAAGTACTCTAATGGAAGTTAATTTTGCAACAAGGGAAAAAATCTCACCAAGGTCAACTCCCTCAACTTGGGAATACCCTTTTGCTATTAGTCGAGCTTTGAACTTCTCAACTTGAACTGCTACGTTCAACTTTTTCTTGAACACCCACTTGCTACCAACAGGTTTCCTTCCATTAAGTAGCTCTACCAAATCCCATGTCTCATTATTGTGCAAGGAGTCCATTTCTTCGGCCATGGAATCCTTCCAGAGTTTACCCTCTGTCAAGTCAATTGCCTCTCTAACCGACTTGGGATCCTCGTCGGTGGCAGATATCACAAAAGCAGAACGGAAATCAAGCGGACTACACCTTTCAGTTGGTTTCCTTACTCTTTCAGACCTCCTTACAACCGAAGTCAATCGTTCCACCTCCTCATCTGATTCAGTCAACTCATTTGAATCATGTTCATCGTTCCTCGATTCAAACACCAGCTTCTCTGGTTCTTTCTCTGTTTGAACCCCTTTAGACTTGGAAGTTCCTTCTACTTCCCTGAAGACCACATCTCGACTATACATTGTTTTCCTCAACAGCAGATCCCATAGCTTATATCCTTTCACTCCATCATTGTAACGATGAAAATACACTTTGTTGAAATATTGTAACTTCGAAGAATATTCTAATTATATTTGAGTTATTATCTTATAGATCAAATCCCCTTTTGTGGATTGATCATGTCGGGACTTGTATAAGACCAAATCCCCTTTTGTGGATTGATCAAACCATATTTATATAGTGGCACTTGTAAAGTCGGCCCCTAAAGTTTATAAAGTGGTTTTAACCACTCTTGGAAGAAGTCGACCCTACTAAGTGAAGAGACATAACCCTAGCGCCTCCTCAACGAGTATTTATAAGTGAGGATGGCACGTCACTTGTTCATTCACTCGCTCACTCATCCAATGTGCATCTTTTGAAGGCAGTTGCAGTTGCAGGAGGAAGGAGAAGAGAGGCACATGCTCAGTCTTAGTTKATTCTTGGTGTTTTGGTCTTAGTCTTGGCATTGTATTGGCAATCTATTATTGAGGAAGTTTTGCTAGGTTTTCTCCCCCATGAGGGTTTCCCAAGATAAAATGTTGCGTACCTTGTGATTGTGTTTCTTTCATTGATCCTCTTTATGTCGTTGTTTTAGAAATGCATTGAATGCTCATGTAATTTGGAAATAACCTAATAAACAGCATCAAAACTTAACATGGTATCATAGATTGACTAAATAGAGCACCTTTCACTAGGTATCTAAAAACGCCATTGTTGTCGTACAAGGAAATTAGGGCCTTTTACTGAAGAGGAATTTATGACCAAAAACCATCTAGGAAAGTGCGCCCTACCCTAGCGCATCTTTTGGCAGCTTGAGCGCACCTTTTCAAAGGCCAAATTCTTCGAAAAGTCAAACCCTAGTTTTAACTGGTACCAGAAAACCAGGAAACTAGAACCAATACCAGAAGTACCAGTCCAGATTTGCGCAGGTCAAGTTTCAAGTGGTAAAACTTGGAATTTTTTGAAACAGTCAACTCCAGCCAACTCATCTCAGCCCAGTGCATCTCCTGGTAAGTTCAGATTAATTTTCTGAGCACTTTCATTTTCTAGTCATTTTCTTAGCTCCGAGTCAAGATGTCTGCAAGCACCAAGCTTGTTGACAAGTTAGAAGGTGTGAAAATTTTCCGTGCCTGGAAGTACAGAATTGGAGTCATTCTTGAAGAGAATGACCTTGCAAAATTCATAAAAGAATATGCACCGGAACCCGAAGAAGCAGCCAAAGAGAAGTACAAGAAGGATATGATTAGGGACAAAAGGATAATTGCAGATTCCATTAAAGACCACTTGATCCCTCAAGTGTCTTCTGAGAATACTCCAAAAGAGATATTTGATGCCCTAGCCAGAATGTATGAAGGAAAGAACATCAACTGAAAGATGAACTTGAGAACCCAACTCAAGAATACAAAGATGTAGAAAGGAAAAACAGTTCAAGACTATTTCTCTAGGGTTTCTCAATTCAAAGAACAGTTAGAAGCAATTGGAGACAACTTGGATAAAGATGAACTCATCGTGACAACTCTTAATGGTCTCACAAGACCTTGGGATGCCTTCATCCAAACTATCTGTGCAAGAAAAGAAAAACTCCAATTTGACAGTCTATGGGAAGAATGTGTTCAAGAAGAAGCAAGAGTGGCCAACCGAGAAGTCATACTAGTAAGGGATGAAGATCAAGCCCTAGTTGCTCATGCTAAAGGAGGAAAGAAAAGGTCTCATTTCCAAAAGGAGACAAATTTTCATAAAAAATCTCACCCTCCAAAGAGATTCCAGAAATATCATAAGGGTCAAAGAAAGGGAAAAGACTTCTCCTCTTATGAATGTTATCATTGTGATAAGATGAGACACATTGCTAAGAACTGTCCTGCCATAAAGGAAGAATACAAGAAGAGAAACAACAAAATACATAATGCCCATGCAACTGAAGATGATGGGCCACCCAAGAAGTTGACTAAAGAAGAAATTGAAGATTATGTTTTGTTTTCCGCCCTCTCAGGATCTGTGACACCTGGAGGGGATACTTGGCTCATAGATAACGGTGCCTCTAAGCACATGACAGGTCAGAAAGACATTCTCTCTAGCCTTACAGAAAAGGACTTCCCCCAGAAAGTTTCACTTGGAGATGATTATCAGTACCCTATCAAAGGAATGGGAGAATCCACCTACAAACTGGATTTAGGAACTCCGATGAGAATGAAGGATGTACTCTATGTACCAGGTTTGACAAAGAACTTACTTTCTATCTCAACCCTAGATAAGAAAGGTTTCAGGGTTGCATTCATAGATGGTGAAGTTCTTATGTGGCCTAAAGGAAAAACTATAGAAGATGCAGTTGCTATTGGAATAGAAGGAGGTTTGTACAAGTTAAAAGGTCACTCGGATGTATCCTTAACTCACTCTACTGAAAATCCTTGTGAACTTTGGCATTGAAGGCTAGCTCACATCAACTACAAAGCCTTACCATATGTAAGCAAGGTAGTTACAGGTTTACCAGAATTTAAGGTTGATCATGAAGGTGTATGCAAGGGATGTGCACAAGGAAAGTACATAAAGAATCCTTTCCCAAAGAGCGATAGTAAAGTACAAGGAATCTTGGAACTCATCCACTCAGATGTATGCGGTCCAATGCCATCAACCTCTCTAAGCGGGTATGTATACTATGTATCATTTATTGATGATTACTCTCGTAAGACTTGGGTTTATTTCTTGAAATCAAAAGATGAAGTACTCAGAAAGTTCAAGGAATTAAAAGCCTTGGTAGAAAACCTCTCCGAAAGAAAAATCAAGATACTTAGGTCAGATAATGGAGGAGAGTACACCTCAAATGAATTTGGAAGCTTTTGCAGAGATCTCAAGATTAAGAGGGAGCTCACCAATCCCTATAATCCTCAACAAAATGGTGTAGCAGAAAGAAAGAATAGAACAATTATGGAAGCAATAAAGACGATGATTCACGATCAAGATCTTCCAATGCACTTATGGGCTGAAGCAGCAAGAACATCAGTTTATGTCCAAAACAGATTATCCCATAGTGCACTTGGATTCAAAACCCCCTAAGAAATGTTCACCGGAAAGAAGCCAGAAGTAAGCCATCTCAAAATATTTGGTTGTCCAGTATTTGTACATATTCCAAAAGAAAAGAGAACTAAGTTGGATCCCTCAAGAAAGAAGGGAATATTTGTTGGATATTGTGAGGTCTCTAAAGCATTCGGAATTTACATACCAGGTTACCATCATATTGAGATCAGCAGAGATGTAACCTTTGATGAAGATACAACACTCAAGAGATCAAGGAAATGACATCTTGAAGAAGTATATGAAGAAGAACCTGTAGCTCCTAGAGTTGCAGAACTCGTGAAGGAAGTTAGAGTTACCCTTGATGATGAGATTACAGAAGATCATGATATGATAGAATCTCAAGAACCTCCATGTATGACGATCTCTCACAAGAGAAAGCCAGCTTGGGCAAGAGAACTTATTCAAGATGCAGAGAAGTATGGTGCCCCAGAAGGAACCATGAGACAAAGCAAGAAACCTAAGCCATTCTCCACCTATATGGCCTTGATGTGTGATCTCATAGAAAAGGAACCTACTTGCTTTGAAGAAGCCATTCAAAAGAAAGAATGGGTGGATGCCATGATAGAAGAATACCAGTCCATTATAAAGAATGATGCATGGGAAGTAGTTCCCAGACCAAAGAACAAAGATGTGGTATCTTCTAAGTGGATATACAAGATAAAACACGCAGCAGACAGAAGTATTGAAAAACATAAAGCAAGATTTGTTGCTCATGGTTTTTCTGAAAATGAAGGTATTGATTACGAAGAGACATTTGTTCCTGTAGCCAGATACACTTCTATCAGAACCATCATAGCTCTTGCAGCCAAGATAAAGTGGAAGTTAGACCAGATGGATGTGAAAACAGCCTTCTTAAATGGTGTTATTGAAGAAGAAGTGTATATAGAACAACCACATGGATTTGAAGTTGAAGATAGAAAGACTTGTGTTTGCAAGTTGAATAAATCTTTGTACGGGCTGAAGCAAGCTCCTAAAAGCTTGGTATGGCAGAATTGATAGTTTCCTGACAAGCTTAGGCTTTACCAAGAGTAAAGTTGATTCTAACCTTTACTTCAAGGTTATGAATGATAAGCCAGTTATATTGCTACTATATGTGGATGACTTATTCTAAATAGGAAAAGAAAAGCTCATCACAGAGTGTAAGAAGAAGCTCTCTGCAGAGTTTGAGATGAAAGACCTAGGCCCGATGCATTATTTCTTAGGTCTTGAAGTTTGGTAGAGTCCAGAGAAGATCTTCCTTAACCAAGGGAAGTATGCAGTTGAAATACTGAAGAGATTTGACATGTTAGAATGTAAATCCATGAACACACCCATGGAAATAAATTTGAAGATCCTGGTTGATACTTCGTTGGAGTTGATTGATGCTACTCTATACAAACAGATTATTGGTTCGTTGATGTATCTGACAAATACCAGGCCAGATATATGCTTTGTTGTGAACACCTTGAGTCAGTATCTGGTAGAGCCCAGACATGTTCACCTTGTAGCTGCAAAGCATGTGAAGAGATACCTTAAGGGTACGTTGGATTACAGTCTCTGTTATACTAGAGATCAAGACTTCAGACTGTATGGTTATACTGATTCAGATTGGCTGGAAGTGCTTCTAATAGAAAGAGCACTTTGGGATGTTGTTTCAGTTTGGGGTCAGCCATGATTTCATGGCAAAGAAGGAAGCAATTGAGTATTTCTCTCAGCACGGCAAAAGCAGAATATATTGCAACATGTTCCGCCAGTGGTAAAGCCATATGGCTTCGGAAGTTGTCGACGGGTCTATTCGATCTGAAGATGGAAGCCACTGTGATTTTATGTGATAACTAGAGTTGCATAAAGATGACGGCAAACCTAGTGTTCCATGATAAGTCGAAGCACATAGATATCCGGTATCACTACATTTGTGATATGGTGCAGAGGGGAGTTGTAAAGCTCCAATATGTTGGCACAGATGAACAGGTTGCGGATGTGTTGACCAAGCCTCTGTCTCGTGTGAAGTTTGAGTACTTTCGAGACAAGCTTGGTGTAGTCTGAAAGGACCTCCCTCAAAAGGGGGAGTGATGTTGATGATACTATGGTATCCTGACCAACAACGGGTAGCTCCGTTAGGATTTTATATCATAGGGGATTGATCATCCCTGGACAGATCCCGAAGGTCCGGTAAGGATAGTCTATCAGAGTACCTGTGCATGTATATGCCAGTTGTGGTCAGTAGTGGTAGCTCTGTTAAGATTTTATATCCTAGGGAATCTTATGATTCTTGGGCAGATCCCGAAGGTCCGGTAAGGACGGTCTGTTAGAGTACCACGTGGTAGCTTGTTAGGATTTTATATCCTAGGGAATCTTATGATTCCTGGGCAGATCCCGAAGGTCCAGTAAGGACGATCTGTCAGAGTACCACAAAATGTTGTTGTTACACCTGCCTTATTCTGTTGCCATATGATGATGATGTTGTTGTCTCAGTCTCGTGCTAATGATGTTGTTGTCTCAGCCTCATGTTGATGATGTTGTTGTTTTAGCTTCGTGTTGTTGATGATGTTGTACCAGCCTCATGTTGTTGATGATGGTGTACCAGCCTCGGGTTGGTGATATTGTTGTTCTAGCGTTATGCTAATTGATGTTGATGTTCAGCTTCATGTTGATGATGATGATGATGATGATGATGATGATGATACTCCAACTCCATGCTGTGAACGATGATGATATTGATGATGAGAAAAACTTTCGATGATTTGTAGATGTGTCAATCAGCGTTCCAGATGTTGATGATGATGTTGCCCTCTCTCTCTTGATGATGTTGTATTAGGTTATGTCAGTAGAATACCCTTCTCGTTAAGGGGGAGTGTTGAAATATTGTAACTTCGAAGAATATTCTAATTATATTTGAGTTATTATCCTATAGATCAAATCCCCTTTTGTGGATTGATCAAGTCGAAACTTGTATAAGACCAAATCCCCTTTTGTGGATTGATTAAACCATATTTATATAGTGACACTTGTAAAGTCGGCCCCTAGGGTTTATAAAGTGGTTTTAACCACTCTTGGAAGAAGTCGACCCTACTAAGTGAAGAGACATAACCCTGGTGCCTCCTCAACAAGTATTTATAAGTGAGGATGGTGCCTCACTTGTTCATTCACTCGCTCACTCATCCAGTGCGCATATTTTGACGGTAGTTGCAGTTGTAGGAGGAAGGAGAAGAGAGGCGCATGCTCAGTCTTAGTCTATTCTTGGTGTTTTGGTCTTAGTCTTGGCATTGTATTGGCAATCTATTATTGAGGAAGTTTTGCTGGGTTTTCTCCCCCATGAGGGTTTCCCAGGATAAAATGTTGCATACCTTGTGATTGTGTTTCTTTCAGTGATCCTCTTTATGCTATTGTTTTAGAAATGCATTGAATGCTCATGTAATTTGGAAATAACCTAATAAACAACATTAAAACTTAACACACTTGACTGCCTTATTGTCCAGCTTGTTCCTCTTCTCCTTGGGAACAAGCACAAATGCCTCATAGCCAAAGACTCTGAGATGTGAACGCAAAGGCTCTTTACCAAACGATACCTCATGTGGAGTCGAGTTGACTAGAGTTGATGAAGGAGACCTATTTACCAAATATTTTGCAATGTCGACTACCTCTGCCTAGAATTCTTGTGCGAGCTCAACACCACTGAGCATGCTCCTTGCTTTATCCATCAAAGTCTTGTTCATTCTTTCAGCAACTCCATTTCGTTGTGAGGTATATGGTGTGGTGTTTTGGCCTGCTATGCCACACTGCTTGCAGTACTGCTGAAAGTCCTTTCCACAAAACTCACTCAGTTCTTAGCACCTCGATCTTCTTATCTATTTGGTTTTCTACAAGAGATTTAAACTCTTTGAATTTCTTGAAAACCTTTGGTTTCTTCCTCAAGAAATATATCCATGTCTTCCTAGAAAAATCATCTATAAAGAAAACATAATACAGAGATCCTCCTAGGGAAGGGACCGGTACAGGCCCAAACACATCACTATGTATCAATTCCAGAATCCCTTTTGCCCTTTTAGCTCCAGATGGGAATCTAACCCAATTTTGTTTTCCATATATGCAATGTTCACAAAAATCAACTTCCAAATTACAATTAGGAAAACCTTCAACCATACCTTTGTTGTGCATAGCTCGAAGTCCTTTTTTGCTAGTATGTTCCATTCTTTGGTGCCTCAACATGGTTGGGTCAACTTGACGAAGAACAATCAAGTCGGTTTCTATCGACTCAGCCCAATTTGAGTTGAGTCGACTTATGGAACAGCAATGTTGTTGCACCCAGTTGAGTGAACATTCCCCAACTTGTACAAGGTTCCAATCCGAACTCCTTTCATTAAGACCATCGCTCCCTTGACCATTTTGCACATATCCTTCTAAAATAGGGAGTGCACACATGTATCACTCATCTTGCTGACAAATATCAAATTTCTTGCCAAACCCAGAATATGTAGCACACCTGGAAGGGTCCTGCTCCTCCCAACTTGCGGTATCAATTGGACTCTTCCTCGTCCAACAATTTTGGTTGTCAAGTCGTTCCCCAAGAATACATATTCCCCCTTCATATATTTCATACTCACGAAACCATTCTCTGTGGGGTGTCATATGAAAGGATGCACTTGAGTCGATCAACCAAACATCATGATCCGGTTGTGTACTGGTCGACGCCAGATACACATCGCCTCCTTTATCCAAAGTAGTCTTTCTCTCAGTCCACTGCTACTCATCCGATCCAGGACTGATGTCAATCGCCTTGACTTGCAGTCTCTTTTTTAATGCACGGCTTTACCACATTTCCAGCATCTTCTCGTCGATTGAACCAAGGATTTAGATCTACCCTTCGACTTAGACTTTCTACTGGAGAATTTGCCTTTATCTATGTCGACCGGTCAACCTCTCACCATCAAGGCATCTTTGGTCGATCCTTCCATATTCTTTCATCTCATTTCTTCCGACAATAAAGATGCAACCACGTCTTCAAGCATTAATGTGGTCGAATTACTCCCTATAGCCACGAATAAGCTATCCCTGGAGTCTAGCAAAGAACATAACAAGCTAATACATTTCTCCTCCTTAGTGATTTTAATATCCACAAACAATAACCGATTTATTACAATATTGAATGCATTAAGGTGCTCTATTACTAAGCTCTCATCACTCATCCTCAAAAGATACAGTTTCTTTCTAAGGAACAACTTGCTTACCAAGGATTTCAACTGGTACAAGCTTCCCAACTTGTTCCACAGTTTCTTGGATGAGTCTTCACCTAAGACATTCAGCAACACCGAATCTGCAAGACAAAGTAGAATCATACTCCTCGCCCTTCTCTCGAGTTTCTCCCATTCTTCCCTCGACATACCCATCGAAATGGTTCTGAGGCTCACAGTTGCCCACTGTTCTCGATCTAAAAGGAGATCTTCCATCTTAAGCTTCCAAAGCTCAAAATTCTGGCCATTGAATTTTTCGATCTCTATCCTCAAACTGCTTCTCATTCTTTCAAGCACAAGTCTAAAGGATCTCTGACTTACGACTCCCATTGGACCTAGGTTTAGCTCAGATCCAAGATCTACTTAACCTTGCTCTGATACAACTTGTACAGAATAATAGACTCACTCGAATACCACTTGTTGGGAATCAACCCTAGCACTAAACCAACCAGGAAAGAGAAGACAGATTTAAGCAGAAAATAAATAACAAACACACATTACACAGATATTTTACCCTGGAAATCCAAATGGGAAACCAACATTCCTTGAGCGTCTTGCTCTCTTGTTGTCTTATTTGTTCATTGAATAAAGAGTTACTCGACTAACCTTGGTCTAAACCTAAGACACAATTGCCATCGTACTCTCTTGCTTTACACAAGAACAACCCTGCAATCAATTCGGCTTGCATCTACATGACCAGCAACACTAACATGAAGATCAACTTAATACAATTACAATGCACCTTATTTATAGGCTTTACAGCATGAAAAATCCTAAATCATTGCGCCCAAAAACGCTTACAGATCCACGCAGATGATTGGATGCAATCCCGCGAATCTTGAGATTCTGTTACAATCGACTACCAGTGAATTTACCAATCGACTTCCCAGTCGATCTTCAGTTGGTTGCCACTCGACCTCCTATCAGCCAATCCTTAGACTTCGACTTCCCAATCAATCACTTCAACCTCGACTTGACTCATCAGTCGATTCTTTACCCAATCAATCCACCTTGACTAGAAAGTCGGATGATTGTTCTTTCAGAGCAAAGAATATAACAACCCAACAAAATCAACACAAGAAGACCATGTAGAACACCCCTCTTAGTGACACAAATAATACAATATCACCATGTAAGAGTCACTAGGAAGCTCCAAAATCACCATGAAACATCTACCTCCTAGCAGCAACAACTAACCCCTTGGGGGACTAGACCCATCATCCAAGAACAAGATGTAGCACATCCAAGATAAGCATATATACCAAAACTACATGAGATAGCATGTTCCATAACCATCAAATAAGCAACCAAGGGGCGATCAACAAGGCAAGCACATGTGAGAAGACCACCAAACCAACAAGCACAATCATCCAACAAAAGAGAAGTGAGACTCCCCCAACCAAAGACCTCCATCAAATGATCCAAAGCCATGAAGAGAAGGGTCTCCATGAAGATGAATCCTCCCAAGTCAGTCCAATGCTCCAAGGTACCAGCTGCAAATATCCACAAATGTGATGAAAATCACAAAGTGGAACCTCATACAATATGAGGTGTAACATAGCTAAATGTGTCTAGAGACTCATAGAGGGGAAGGGCCTTTGGAGTCAAGTGATGAATTAGAAATACATAGAGCCTCTTTCCATAGAGGATTGGATCAAATCCCCCACTAAATCTTTTCATAACTCTTTTGTGATTTGGAAGGTTGTGGTTTTGACTTTCCCCTTAGTTGGAAATTGGTTGGTTTGGAAAGTTGAATCTAGAAATAGAGTCAAGCTAGGGGAGGATCCTTGGGTGGGATGTGGTGATAATTTTAGTTCTTTCTTCTCTGAGAGATAGAGGTTTCTTCAATTTAGCCCAAGTAGTTGATATGGAAAATTCTATAATTTGTAGATAGGAATGACTTACTACAAACGGAATGGGGCTCATTGGTGGTGAAGTTATGATCTAGGAGGGCTATACTACTACTTTAAGGGCTAGCCATGTTAGTATCAAAACATCAAAGGATGAACTTGTTTAGTCTAGAAACCTTGTGGGAGGTACTTATACTCCAATACTAGGTTATAAGGTTTTTAGTGAAGAGGAAGGGATTGAATTGGAGTGGTAGTTTAAAGCAGTATGGAAATTTAAGAGTTCCATGAAATCCAGAATCTTTATGTGGTTGGTGCTTAGTGTTAAATTTATAGCAGCTGCAAGAGCCATTCTCCTGGAGGATGGCAAAGACCCTAGCTAAAGTCTAAGGGCCCCCAGTGCACTCCTAGGGACACTTGGTCTGAGACCTAACAGTCAGTGCCATGGCAAAAGACCCTTCTTAGGGCCCCCAGTATCTGACTGGGATTCTTAGTCTGAGACTAGGCAGCTAAAGCCCCTAGATATGTCTAGGGCCCCTAGAAATGTCCAAGGTACCCATGCCTGAGGCATAGGTTGATCCATGATCTAGTACCATGGTGGAAAAGACCCCTAAGAGGGCCCCCAGTATACGACTAGGGTTCTTGGTGAATAACCAAGCAGTTAAGACCCCTGAGAGGGCCCCCAGTAGATGACTGGGGTTCTTGGTCTAGGACCAAGCAGTTAAAGTCCCTAGATAAGCCTAGGGCCCCTGGAAAAGTCCAGGGTATCCATGCATAC
>ML777605.1:953441-973286 GCA_009831015.1 Picea engelmannii | reverse complement strand
AGTTTTCTCTACAAGTTTGTTGCTGTCCCTCATAGATCTACATGCTATGTGTCTCTATCTCTGATTGAGTTCAAGATCTAGTTGTTTTGATTATTGAAATTTAAAAGAGATTACTGTGTTGCAAATTTACCCTAAAACTAACACTTAGAAATAAGGTTCCTACTTGGAACTTCGTGCAGAAAAGAAGTTGGCAGGGTCCTAAGAGATGCTGTATTTGCAAGGTCTGTGAAGAGACACTTCGTCATTTACTTATCTCATGTTAATATGCTGGTCTTGAATGGAAGGAAATTGAACATTTCACTGGGTTGAGAAATGCACGGGGGATCTTTCTATGAAGATTGTCTAAAGGAGCGGTGTGGTAATCCTGTTGTTAAGCCATACAAAGCCCTCCCTCTTATCTTAGCATGTGGAATATGGCTTGCTAGAAATTCAGCTTGTTTTGAAGATAAGTCTATCCCCCCTATACAATGTACATCACAAGGTTTGAACACACTCACGAATTTCAAACAATTCAAGGATGTAAAACCTCCAAGGATAGTGATGGCTAAATCCATAGATAAATTTGGGGCTTGGGCTTATTTTGATGGTGCATCTCAAAGTGATCCACCAAAAGGTGGGGCCGGTGGAACTCTATTCTTATCTGATAACCACTTTTTTTAAATTCAAAGCAGGTTTGGACATAAGTACAAATAATATGACTGAGCTCATGGCCCTTAAATTGGTCTTAGTGTTTGTTGTCCAAAAGGATGTTCATAAGCTTCAAGTGAATGGGGACTCCCAGGTAATTATTAATTGGATGAGAGGGGAGAGCTCTATAAAGAATTTTGTGTTGCATCTTTTTATGAGGAAATCATGAATTTAAAATCAACTATTTATGAGATCTCTTTCATTCATATTTTCAAGGAACAAAATATGATGGCCGACTCTTTCTCCAAAGATGGTTTACAATTAGCTCCAGGTACGTGGCACATGTGGGAGCATCTAGAGGGCTGCCTTTCATAATATGATCCAGGCCCTTTCATCTGATTCCATTCTCCTTCTATCTCTACACTTAAAGGAGGTTACTATTTTTTTTATTATCTATGTCTTATAAAGATTCGGAGGTGACTTACAGGTTATTTTTTGAAGGTTTGAAGACCTACTTTTTTTACAAATATCCCATAAGACTGTATTATGGATTGTTATTAGGTTATTCTGAAGTCTAGTTCAGTTGAAAATTTCAAAGAGTGGTCAGAGGAAAGTTGTCAGATTCAGACTTGGCTGGCCTGGGACTCGGGAAAGAAGGCAAATAGAAAAAAACCTCAAAATAAGGTAAATTGTATGCATAAAAAATATAGTAAAGACATTTCCAATCCATAAAAGTTTAAAAACTACAGTCGATGCATAAATTCATAGGATCATCTCATGAAATATGATAATACAACATTTGACACTCCATATTTGTACGCAAAATAGTGAACTGAAAGATGATTCCATGATCAAATTCACAAATAGTACCAAGTTCAACTACATAATTAAACTAAAATCTACAATTAAGATTGCCCACTTCCTCAACTTTGAAGGCTGAGAGCCTGAGACCTCCTTCAAACAGCCACCTCCTTGAACTCCTTCACACAGCAGCCAGTGATGAGTTGAAGTCTCCTCCACATAGCAGCTAGGGATCACTAATGATGATGAAGCCTTCTTCAATAGCCCTCCTAAATGATGATGAACTCAACCTTCTCACAGTGACAGCGCACAACACTCTTCTATGGATGAAATGGCTCTTGAAGATGCATCATTCATGAGGGGAAAAATGTCTTAATAAAGGCTTCTACCCTCTCAAACGCTTCATTTCCCTTCTAAAACTCCCTCCAAAACAAGTTTGGCAAGTCAAATCACATGTGTGGACATCTTCCTGGTCGCTGAGTCTGACTCGCGAATCTGGCAAGTCTGCCAAGTCTGATGTGAGTCTGCAAGTGTCAAGTCTGCCAGGCAAGTCTCAAGCAAGCACTCGGCCCAGTGATGACTCGGCCAAACTCACGAATATTGATCGAGTTTGACAACACTGGGTCAGAGTTTATTTGTCTTATTTTGTTATTTTGATAAGATTAGCTGGAAAATTATATGTTATCAATCTGAGATGTGTGCTGAAGAGAGATGTTTTTCTTCACCATATATGATAAAATGTATGAATGCGGAAGGGCATCTAAAGAATGTAATTTTGTTCTCAGTAAAAAAATTACGATTTTTTTTCTGCTGAAAAAAAATAAACCATCCAACAACACTCTAAATAGAATATCTTGCATCCAAAAATCATATCTCATGCTCCATGGCAAATTGCAATTCAAAAATGGAGAAATGTTTAAGTTGATTACATAAAATTGTTTCCATCATACTTTGCCAAAAACAAAATAAATAAATAAAAACACGCTTCAATAAAATTTTACATGTAGGTATTGATAATGGTTTGTTAATTTGTGTCACCTCATGTTTGTATCGTATGAAGTTAGCACAGAAATCCACCCAAATTTATCAAATGAATGACGTTCTAATAAAGTGCTTAGGCTTCTAGTCTGGAATGTCACAGTTGGAATGTCACAGTTGTGGTTAATCCCAGCACTGTCATCTAAATCCTTCACTCCTCTTTAATAGCCATGGATAGCAATATCCGTCTTAATGTCTAATGGGAGGAGGTAGGTACCATATGTGACTAACCTCTTGGTAGTACAATATGTTCATTTAAGTGCCAACATCTGAATTGACCAGGACTAGGGATGGAAAATAGCATGTCAAGACAATGTCTCCACAATAAGAAAAGCTCACACATCTAGCTTGATATCTACTGTATCTGGACTGATTATGTCAGATCAGCAGTTCAGTTAAGATAAAGTCTCATAGCAACTATTCCTATTCTTCCACAAGAAAGATGATGCACATTTGTTTCAAAAGAAAAACGTGTTCCTGTGCTTTAGGTTAGTCTTCTTTACTACAGGAGAATCACTGGGGACATGTGGATTGCATGTAGACTGTGCTGGATGACAGAAGATACTAGTATGCCCTTGTAACAGCTCTTCTGTAGCTGACTTGAGTTGTCTATATGGAGAAATTTAGTGGCCCCTTATCCATTCTAGGTTCAGGCTCAAGGGCATATCATGGGAAAGTATTTTTCATATGGAAACATTATCAAATTAGATTTTGCCCGGTCCTATAAATTAAGTATAAGGTGGAATAATGCTATTTGATTCATCTCCTAATCAGATAAAATTTGAAAAACGATTTGATGGAAGAAATTTTATGTTGAGCGTTAAGGGAAAACCTGTAAATTTAAGGTCACATGAATACTGTTCCAAAACAGTTCTATTGAGTTGATCCTTGTTCCCTTTAGATCGATTTACCCTTGACTGCAAAATTTGGCAGTTCTCGACTGTTGTCTCTCCGCCTGCAAACAAATCAATTTACCCATTGAAGAGCCTTTATTTTATCAGTCTAGGTGATAAAAGGGCTTCATCCTGCAATAGAGGTGGGTATTAGTGTGACCCCATAAGAATCGAACGAGTGTCATCAGGTATGTATTGATAAAGAGACTGTAATGTAATGCAATGTAGAACGAAAGACGGGGAAATGAGTGAGCAAGGTTTACCTTTGGAGAAAGGAATGATGTGGTCATACTCGTAGCAGAGACAGCCCTCACAATGCCCAAACCTTCTGCAGATAATGTTGCCGGCACCGTCTTTTCTCCATCGTTCTGGATGACGACCTGCCACAACATCTGCCTTCTGCCAGCACAAATTCCTCATCTTCTCGTCGAAGAACCTCACCCGCTTGTGATTGCCTGCGCTCTCTTCCGAAGGCGAGGGCGACGCAGATTCCATCACTAGCCCAATGTAATGTCCCTCTCTCTATCACTACGCTTCGCCTAAATTCAACAGTAGGGTTGAGCAGGGATTAATGCGACCCAGGCAGCACCGAGCCGCACTTCTGATGATATTTGTTGTTTGTGTCGGAAAAATATCACGCGGGCATTTAGCAATCGTTCAACTAGTACAATTCTTCTGTAGTATTAGGTGGTATTCTCTTCTATACTCTACGCTGGAAACCAATGATCATTCGCATGCACGTTGGGTTTTGAGTTTTCTATAAAACAAAATCCGTACCAGTCGAATTAGATTATTTTATTAGGCTTATAGTTATCCATATTTGTTGTATTCGTATTAGTTTGTGTTTTCACTAAAAAAATTTGCATAATCTTTATTGTTCGAAATAGAGAATTAAAAAAACGCATATGTTATGATTTTATTGGATAATAGATTGGAGGTCTTATTGTCATTCGCTATTGCTAATGTTTAATATGTTAGCATATCCAAAGTTCCATCTCTTTCTAAATTTTTACTATTTTTATTTAAATGTTTAAATATCCAAAGTTTTGAGCATGGAGAGTCATTTTTTTATTAGTTGACTTCATATTAGTTTGTCCTTTGACTAACATTGTTTTGCATAGTCTATTATTATTATTCTTGTTGTTATTATTAAGTAATTAAAATGCATTTTTATTATTACGTACGTAAACAAGTTTGTCACACTGCATTCTTTCTTAATTGTTTACACAGCGCGAGGCCCTTGGACGATCCTGACAGCCTTTAATGTTTACCTAACAGAGCTCATAGCCTTAAATGTTTACTTAACACGCGTGTTACAATACATTTTCCTCTGATTTTTTAATACAATGTTGTCTGTACTAAATATGGGCAATATTGTTCTTCATCGACATTATTGGTTCATTGGTTCATGCTTGCTCGTTGGTTCGTTGGATGTTGTTTATTGTTGTTTGATTCAACTTTGTAAATTTGAGGTCCTGCAGCTGCAGTTGGACCTCTTGGTGCTTGTTCATTGGTTTGTTGTTTGTTGCTTACTTTTGTTTGATTCAACTTTGCAAGGTTGAGGTCCTGCATCCGCAGTTGGACCTGTTGTTGCAGTTTGCACGGTTGGGATTCTGCGTCCGCGATTGGAACTGCGCTTCTATCGTTCCTCATTCACAGGTAGGTTTCAATGCCATGGTTGCCTTCCTATTCGTTGTTTTTTGTTTGTTATTTCCAGATTACAGGTAAAAAATTTCAATACTGGGAATGCCTGAGTCAAAATCCTCTTGCAGAACATCTTTGTATGTGACTACTACGACCAGAGAAACAGGAGTGTGATGTTGTCTTGGTCTTGTTCTTGAACGTCAATGTTCGACACAGAGCCCACCTCTTCTTTTTTTTTGTAAACTAGGGTTTGTATTAATTCCTGTCAAAAAATATAGTTGCTTGTGATGCAATTACCTACATGGTAGCGGTGCCCTTGTGGGAAACCATTGCTGCCAAGTGTCCAAGTTCAAAGGTGGCAAGGGTGCCCATCTGGGAAACCATTGTTGCCAAGTGTCATGCAAAAGGAGGTAAGTTATGCTACGAAGCCACGCAGGGCCAAAATACTAACAATGTAAAAAAAATAGAGCCAGTGGTGTTGAGCTGAGAAATAGAAAGCATTATAAAACATTAGAAACCTAGTCCTAGCTGCGGCCTGGCATAAACCTGTCTCCTTGTGCTTTTCCTTTGTCACAGTCAGCCATGACATGTTGTAGATCTTGAAGAAAAGCCATCAGGGTGTCCACTTTGCTCCAGTGGTTGGCGTCCCTGTTTTGTGTGTCGAGCATAGCCAATTTGATATCCTCCAGGTCTTTTTTAATATTACTCAGAGTATTCAGGAGCTCGGTTCGATCTTCACACTTGTCACATAAAGGATTGGGGTGGGTGGACTGCGGAGAAGAGGAGGAGGATCTTAGAGGGGAGGTGGCAGGGGGGGGCGACGTGGAGGGGAGGGCGGAAAAGAGGAACGTCGAGGGGGAGAAGGGGGAGGTGGTGCGTATCCTAGCGAATTGTTAAGAAGATTGAACCACTCGAGCCTACAGACGTAGGGGTTCAAGAGGGGGGTCAAGTCAGGGGCAGGGTTGCAGGGTGGTTGGGCATGAGCAGACACAATTATAGGAGCCAAAGGAGGGGGAAAGACCACTTCAGGGGGGGTGGTCAACTATGGGAGCCAAAGGAGGGGGAAAGACCGCTTTAGGGGGTGATGGGCATCTGCTTGAGGGGGATTAGCAGCTTCGCAAGGAGAGTTAGAGGTGGGCGGTTTCCTTCCCCGGGCCTCGTACTAGGTTGATCCTCACTTTGGCTTGCCCTGGGGTCGGGGCATGATGATAGTTGGCGGCCTCCGGAGGAGGAGACCTCTAAAGAACAACGAGCTTGAAAGGGAGGAGCCCCACAACAAAATTGAAAACAAGGAGAGGTCACACCAGAACTTAATCGCAGAACGAAGGAAGGGGTGCACCCGGGAGGTTAGGATCTGTGAATTATGAGCGAGCGAGTGAGGAGAAAGAAACCACATCTCGGCTTTAGGAGCAGGTTGAACAGGCTGGAGCTGAAGTGACCAGAAAGGCCCTATGCACGACGCCATGAAGATGCACAGGCCGCGGAGCTTCCAGTTCGTGTGAGCTACGGGGTGCAAATGAGAAATGGAGGGTGGCGGCGGACCGTTTAAATTTTGGAGGTGACTGGGAAGGGAGATGGCAATGGATGGACGCCGGGTGGCATGTGGCCTCGTCCCAAATAACACCCGTCATTTCATGGAGACACCCCATCCGGGGGGACACAGAGCCCACCTCTATTATAGCCATAGTGATGTATAAAAAAGGAAAATAGCAATGCAAAAAAATATGAGGAATAGTCTAAAAAAAATGCACCAAACGTATGGTTTTCAGGAATAGAAAATATGAGGAGAAAATTTGATTTCTTTTTTTATATGTCATTGTGGTTGCGATAAAGGTGGGTTCTGTGTCGAACATTTGCGTTCAAGAACAAGACCAAGACAACATTACAGTTATGTTTCTATGGCCGTAGTAGTCACATACAAAGATGTTCTACAAGAGGATTTTGACTCAGGCATTCCCAGTGTTGAAAATTCTTACTTGCAAACTGGAAAAAGAAAACAACGAATACGGATGCAACCATGGCACTAAAACTTACCCATGCATGGGGAACAATAGAAGCGCAGTTCCAATCGTGGATGCAGAATCCCAACTGTGAAAACTGCAACTTTCTTAAATGTTTACATAGTGGGAGGCCCTTGGACGGTCCTCACAGCCTTAAATGTTTACCTAGCATGCCTCACAACCTTAAATGTTTACTTAACATGTGTGTTAAAATACATTTTCCTCTGATTTTTTGATACAATCTTGTATGCAGTGAATTTGGGCAATATTGTTCTTCACCGGCGTTACTGGTTGACTGGTTGATGCTTCCTCGTTGGTTCGTTGGATGTTGCTTATTGTTGTTTGATTGAACTTTGCAAAGTTGAGGTCCTACAGTTGCAGTTGGACCTCTTGGTGGTTGTTCACTGGTTTGTTATTTGTTGCTTGCTCTTGTTTGCTTCAACTTTGCAAGGTTGGGAACCTGCATTCACAGTTGGACCTGTTGTTGCAGTTTGTACTGTAGGGATTCTACATCTGCAATTGGAACTGCGCTTCTGTCGTTCCCCATTCACAAGTAAGTCTCAGTGCCATGGCTACATTCATATTCGTTGGTTGTTGTTTGCTATTTCCAGTTTGCAAGTAAGAATTTTCAATATTGGGAATGCATGAGTCAAAATCCTCTTGCAGAACATCTTCATATGTGACTACTACGACCAGAAAAACAGGAAATCGAAATCGCAGCCATAGTGACATATAAAAAAGGAAATCGAATTTTCTCCTCGTATTTTATGTTCCTGAAAACCATACATTTGGTGCATTTTTTTCATGTTGTTCTCCTCCAAAACGTCTTGTTCCCCTTTGAATGTCAATGTTGGACACAGAACCCACCTCTGTTGTAGCCACAGTGAAATATAAAAAAGGAAAACAAATGTTCTCCTCATATTTTATGTTCCTGAAAACCATACGTTTGGTGCATTTTTTTCATGTTGTTCCCTTCCAATCACATATGCCCACTTCCCTGTCCTGGACATCAAACCATAGCTCGTTGGAAAATAGCAATGCAAAAAAAATATATGGGGAACAACCTGAAAAAAATGCACCAAATGTATGGTTTTCAGGAACAGAAAATATGAGGAGAAAATTCGAATTCGTTTTTATATGTCACTATGACTGCGATAGAGGTGGGCTCTGTGTCGAACATTGACGTTCAAGAACAAGACCAAGGCAACATTACACTCGTGTTTCTCTGGTCGTTGTAGTCACATATAAAGATTTTATGCAAGAGGATTTTGACTCAGGCATTCCCAGTATTGAAATTTCTTACTTGCAAACTGGAAATAGCAACAACAAACAACGAATAGCAGTGCAACCCTGGCACTGAAACTTACCTGTCAATGGGGAACACCAGAAATGCAATCCCAATCGCAGATACAGAATCCCAACCGTGCAAACTGCAATAATAAGTCCAACTGCGGATGTAGGACCTCAACCTTGCAAAGTTGAAACAAACAAGAGCAAGCAACAAACAACAAACCAGTGAGTCAATTGACCAGGCACTGTTTTGTGACTACTATCGGACTACTATTTTGTGACCGAATTTCAGAATAGAGGGAGTGAGCATGACCACGCATTGTTGTGCATAGAGGGTGCATCGGTCTATGGAAATGACAACAACTCACAGATTGATTAGTTTTTGGACAAATACATGACATGCAACACATATCGTTTGGATCCAGAACTTGCCAAAGTTCATAGATATTATCATACAAGAAACTGTAAAAAATGAAAAAATTCACATTTAAGATACAACTTCCTTGTGCCGCCAATGAGAACAACAAGAATCATAGAGCCAATTATTTTAGAGGATAATGTTCTCATTGAGAAATCTAAATCTTTGTTCGCATTTCTAGAACAAAGAGACTTTGATGACTTGATGAGCTTCCAAGACTTCTTGGCAGAGTTAAATCTAACAGAATATGAGTACATCCAAGCCATACAATCTACACTTAAACAACCAACATTTTTCCTTAAACGAAAACTTTTACATATTTGGAACAACAGTTTCTCCAAGGACCAACCAGTTATGTGGAATGCAAATACAAACGCACAGTATGTTCTCAATGCATATGATACATCATCATATTGTACATCGTACATGACAAAGGTTGACAAATCTATGGCAAGTGCATTCAGAAGAATACATAAAGAGCATGAAAAAAATCATATTGATACTATGCAAATGATACGTGCACTTGGAAATACATTGTTTAATCTTCAACAAATGTTTGCTCAACAAGCAGCCCACATTGCACGTTCCCTGCCCATGGACTGTGGTTCAAGGAAATGTGTCTTCATAGACACGTCTCCACTTGAGAAACACAAAATTGGAACATGGTTTACATTTGGGCCACCAAAAATACTATTAAAATAAAATAATATGAAAAATGTTGAAATAAATATAAACAACATCTCTTTGGACTTGAACCAGAGTTTGTCGGGCTCCAACTATATTTCATAGCTAAGAATGTTTTTCCCATAGTTAATGTGTTTCTATGGCTTGATAATTATCAGACTAAGTGTTGTTGTGTGAGGGATAAAGTTATTTTCTCTCTTTCTTTTTCCTCTTCTATACTTACCCGCTTTTCCCTTTTCTTCTTCCCCTTTATTATTTGTTTTTGGTTCTATACTTAGTCGTGTTTCTATGCTCGCGGGTTCCCGGGGTGGCAGACTGACAAATCCTCATCTCCATCTATATCTTCACATCACGAGTCCAACCGACCGTCGTTTGTTTCCATACTTAGCCAACCAATTTTATGGCTGCGGGTTCTCGAGTAGGCGCTATCGAACTCTCATGCCCAGTGTTCGGGGTATAAATATTGCACCCAAAACTTTGGTGATCTACAATTCGACCCTAAACTCCTCGAACTCGCAAGCCTCAATCTACCTACGATGACTCCATCTGACCGCCCCGTCTTTCCATACTTAGTCGATTCTTCAAAGTTTCGTGGGTTCACAAAAGTTTTAAATTATTTTTCACTCCCCTCCATCCCCGCCACCTTCGCCCGTTCCCAATGCACATTAATTATGCTTTTACTAGTGACAACTCACCACACAGGTTTGAAAAGATTGGCATTAATAAGCGAAAATCTTGAGGACATCTCCCATTAAAACGCATTAATGGGAGAATATTATGGGATCTGGTGATTTTTTTGTGTCGATCTTGAATTGGCAAAAGATTGTTGGTTATTTTGGTTCTTTTAAGGCATCATCATAGTAAGAATGCAATATTGTGCTAGCCCATTGTCATCTACAAAGGTGTTGATGTCATGTCCCTCTTTAATATTGTGCCTATATTACAACTTGTCATATTTGAGAATATGCTTGCATATGAAAATGTTAACTCATATATTTTCTCTATCGCCAATGCGTTTGAGCAAAATTTGCGAGCTGAAAACACCCTTCAAATTGGAACATGGTTTACATTTGGGCCACAAAAATACTATTAAAATAAAATAATATGAATAGTATTGGAATAAATATAAACAAATTATTTTAAACTTAAACTTGAGTTTGTCGAGCTCCAAGTATATTCCATAGTTGAGAATGTTTTTCCCATAGTTAATGTTTATGGCCGCGAGTTCCCGGATTGGCGCTATCGAACTCTCATGCCCCCTGTTCCGTGATAGACATCTTGCACCCAAAACTTTTGCGATCTACAATTCGGCTTCGGACTCCTCGAACTTGCAAGCTTCACTCTACCTACAATGAGTATGTCTGGGTCCGTCTGATTGCGTCGCCTTTCCATACTTAGTCAATTCATCACCTCTTGTCGCAGATTCATGGGTTCACGGACTCCCGGGTTCAGAAAAGTTTGAAAGCATTTATTGCTCTCGTCCATCCCCGCCACCTTTGCACACTTCCCAATGCGAATTACCTATGTTTTTTATTAGTGACAACTCACCACACAGGTTCGAAAAAGATTGGCATTAATAATCGAAAAGCTCGAGGACATCTCCCATTAAAATGCATTAAACTAATATCTACGTGAGATTATATTATCATCCCCCAGTGTTCATTTAAATACTATCAAGACACAATTACTGTCACATGTTGCAATACAAACAAATCTTCATCAAAGCATTAGCTTTTCTCACAAGCACCCCAGATGCACCCCAGTCCCCTGATATCGAATTGGCAGAGGTCAATACTATAGGATCTAAAAAAAAAAATTGTGGATCTTGAACTCGGAAAAATTGTTGTTTACTTTAGTATTTTTAAGGCATTTTTCACTGCCTTTCCATACTTAGTCAATTCTTCACTTCATGTTGTCACAGATTCCCAGGCTCCCAGGTTCACAAAACTTTCAAAGCATTTTTTGCTCTCATCCATCCCAGTCACCTTCGCGCCCTTCCCAATGCACATTAATCATGCCTTTATTAGTGACAACTCACCACACATATTTGAAAAGATTGGCATTAATAGGTGAAAAGGTAGAGGAGATATCCCATTAAAACACATTAAACCAAGATTTATGGGAGATTATATTATCATCCTCCAGCGTTCATTTTAAATATTTATTCCCATTTCCCTCTATCTTCGAAAACTTGGGTTTTAAGGTGCCTTCCTTGTAATGTTTCTGGTCATCCACATCTGATACAACTTAGAGATGTCATCCAGGCCCAATTGAAATACGAGAGAGTGGTTTTATGTGACGTCGGCTTTGAGGGAAAAAAATTATGTTAGTCAACATAAACTCAGACAAAAAAAAGTCAAGTGTTTTATGATTAATATTCTCCCTGTATTCGATCCTTTGGTTGGTTGAAAGGCGTGCCTAAAGATTTGTATGTTGAACTTCTTTATTTTATTGCTAGAAATTGGAAGGGACTTTCAAGTCACCTGCAAAATGCTCATATTTTGAAGTATATAGAATCTTCCAACAACACAGATTTCGCAAGTGTATCAAATGTTGCAGACCACACTAGAATTTATCTTTCGTCAGAGGAATCGCACATATCGTGGCTTACAAAATGGTCTGGAATATTCAGAAGTGATGCCAAATATTACTCCATGCATGAATATACTCAGAAGGAAGTTATAAATTTGGATCCTCGTGAAGGTGAGAAACTGTATGAGTGGTTGAATCAACATCCTAAAATTATAGAACTTTCTATGTCAAAGTTTGTTGAGCGACTTCTGGGTGTAGTAACAGACTCAATAGAAAGCTAGCTTCTATATCAAAGTTTGTTGAGCGACCTCTGGCTGTAGTAACAGACTCGACATACAATCAAATTTCTATCACTACTACACATTTTTTTCACTATTCCTATGCAAATAATTGCATCTGGGTCGAAGAGCTTACCACTCTTTGCAAGAATATTCTCCTAATGGTTGAAGGTGGGTATATAATTAGGGAACAAGGCTCTCAAAATTTTTTGATGCCTGCATCGACGAGTAACTGGGAAAAGTTAAAGGGAAGGAATTCTGGACTGTGGACTTTGCAACACTTTCTGAAGATTACTTTATACTACCACCTTCTCCAAGAAGTTTGACATATTCAGGTAATGATTTGGTTTCTAAAGATCACCTTTTACTACCACCTTCGTGTAATTATTTTGTTTCATTCTTTAGAAGAGATCTTGATGTAGTAGATATTCCAGAGCTATTTCCACCTAAAATCAATCTTCCTGTTGTTTCCCGTGCTTTGAATAAGGAGAATGCATTTCTTCTATTGCAGTAGATATGATATTTTAAATTTGAAAAAAACGGAAGTTGCTCGATGCTTGAAGTATTAACTTCTCTGGTTCAAATAAATCACCATCACCTCGCTGCAAGCGTCTCTTGAGTTGTTCATCAGGATCACGGGTCAATAAGCACATAGTGCCTTCTTGGTCGTAGAGTGCTTCCATCCCCAGCTTGGGTTTGCACATATGCTTTTATTGCTATCTTGTTTCTTTCTCCTAGTGGTGGATCATTCTATCCCAACTAACATGATGGAAATAAACTAGCTCTAGGGAGTTTGATCGCTTCCGGGGATCTGAGTTGACTATATATTAATTTTAGTTAACTTAAAAATGTTTATGTGTGAAACCTAATGTTAGACATAGAAAATACATTTTTTATTTTTTAATATATAAAATAATGTATTTTTTTAACACACCATTGGTCAAAAAGTTTGAGGCGTCATTTTGGATTCACGTCCTTCAAGAATGTAAATTAATTACACAAATAATATTGCTTGCAGCAATGCATTCGATCCGTCGTCGACTATGACAATTGCATTAACACTGCAATGTCCAGATAATAAATGTCTGACATGCACCTAATGTTGAGGTCATCATCACATAGGACACCTAACCTCCAAAGATGTTCGGACTCACAACAACATTGTAATTGTCGTGACAAAGCAACGCTAAAGTCGATGCTCTTTTGCAGGTCTGACAACCCTGCAATCTAAGTGCTTTGACAGTGACAGGCCTACTTGTTCACTGTATTACTGCCCTACAATCGAAGACATTGTTCCCATTTCCACCGCTAGTGTCAATGTCTGAAGCTAAAGTTATATGGAGCCTGGAATCACCACCAGTGTTGATGTCTGAAGTTGAAGCTACCTAGAGCCTAGAGTCACGACTTGATATACTTGACATTAGTACCAGTAGTGATCGAAAGTTGATTGTATGTCGATTATGTTACTATATCCAGAGGTCGCTCAACAAACTTTGAGATAGAAGTTGATTGTCTGTCGAATCTGTTACTACATCTAGAAGTCGCTCAACAAACTTTGAGATAGAAAGTTCTGTAATTTTAGGATGTTGATTCAACCACTCATACAGTTTCTCATCTTCGTGAGGATCCAGATTTATAATTTCCTTCTAAGTATATTTGGGCATGGAAAAATATTTGGTGTCACTTCTGAATATTCCAGAGCATTTTGTAAGCCACGATATGTGCCACACCTTTGACAAAAGACAAATTCTGGTGTGGTCTGCAGCATTTGATACAGTTGCCAAATCTACATTGTTGGAAGAAGCTATATACTTCAACAAATGAGCATTTTGGTGACTTGAAAGTCCCTTCCAATTTACAACAATAAAACAAAGAAATTCAACATACAAATCTTCAGGCAGGCATTTCAACGAACCAAACGATCGAATACAAGGAGAATATCCATCATAAGATACTTGAATTTTTTGTTTGAGCTTTTGTTGGCTAACAAAAAATTTTCCCCCAAAGCCGATGTCACATAAAACCACTCCCTCGTCTTTCAATTGGGCCTGAATCGCATCTCTATGTTGTCTCAAATGCGGATGACCAGGAACATTACAAGGAAGGCACCTTAAACCCCAAGTTTTCGATGATAGAGGGAAATTAACACTTATCAAAGTACATAATGTTGAATAAAAAGCTAATGTAGCCAGGCCATATCTAGAAGAGACAAACTATTCAAGAAGCTAACTAAAATATATCTATCTAGCAGCACCCATGAAGTCCAAGACCCAAAATTGATATTCAACTCGTTGTTTTTAACCAGGAAAGCATTTGATGATCAAGTTCAGATCTATAAAAGACTGTCATTTGAAAATTTCTATGGCATTCTTGAATATGGTGAAGATGGCGTGAAAAACTGGCTAGTTGATTATTCGATTAAAAACCAAGATATTGAAGAAGCATTACACAACCTCTCTATTGATCTAAGGGACTTGGAAAGTGAATTCTTCAGTATAAAAATCTGGTATGAAATCAACGTGGTGCCCATGAGGAGCTACATCGAGGAGTGGTTCAAAAAGGTTGTCGACAAGATTATCAGTGAAGGGCAAAGGACGCTTGAGACGGTTCCCATAACCGCCGAGGAAAGCCATAAAAGAACATCAACGAGCAAATGACAAGGCATGGGATACCATCATGATAAGTTCATACTGATCACATTCTTTTGTCTTTGTCAATGTCTTCATCCAGTTACTCCACCTCTTTAAATAAAAAGGTTTAATCGATGACTGACATTTTTGTCTTTCTTCTTTTTAGGTCTTGTTGTCTTCCATCGTTGACTTTCCTCTTTCTACAAGATTGATTCTTGTGCATATTTGCTTTATGGTCCGCGGGAGCCCCAATCCCAGTCATTGTGGCAAACACATTTAAATTTCAGAGAATATGTGCTTAACTATATATTTTTTTACAAATTCCAAGAGAGTTATTTTGGGAAATAATATCAACTGTATTTTGTAACCCAGTTTATCTGAATATAAAATATTTGAGGTTCTTGGATGGTGTTTTCCAATGTTTAATATTGGTTTTTAGGATTTTGTATTTTTTTTTTTAAATTGACTCAGTTGCATGTACAACTATTGATAGATGAATTCAACCTCTTTCTACAAGAATTTAAGACGCTCTCTGATCCATAGTTAAAAATGCACGATAAGTTTTTTTTCCCCTACCCAGTACTTCGATTTAAATAAAACCTACTCTATTCGCTCCTTACATTTTACATGGAAGAATAATTTGTGATAGGACATAGTTCTGTGGCGCCCACCCTATACTTAAGAAAGAAATGGGTAGGCCCATCCTGCTTTCATTCTTCGGGGCCCCAAAAATAGAGTCAATGAATGACTCTGTTTCAACATGGCAACTCAGGTGTTGATGTCATGTTCCTATTTAATATTGTGCATATATTAGAACTTCTTATATTTGAGAATATGCTTGCTTAAAAATATGTTACGTCATATTTTTTTTCTATTGCTAATGGGTTTGAGCGAAATTTGCGAGCCAAAAACACCCTACAAATTGGAACATGGTTTACATTTGGACCACAAATAATCTATTAAGATATATTAATATGAATACTATTCGAATAAATATAAACAAATTCTCTTTAAACTTGAACCTGACTTTGTCGACCTCCAAGTATATTACACAGCTAAGACTAAATGTTTGTTTCTCCCTTTCTTTTCCCTCCTCTATACTTACCCGTTTTTTCCTTGTCTTCTTCCCCTCTATTATCCCTTTCTGGTTCTATACTTAGTCGTATTTTTATGATCACGGGTTCCCGGGTTGGCGGACTAGCAGATGCTCATCTCCATCTATATCGTCACATCATAAGCCTGACCGACCGTAGTCCCTTTCAATACTTAGCCAATTATCTAACCGCGGGGTCTCGGGTTAGCGGTATCGAACTCTTATGCCCCGTGTTCCGTCATATACATCTTGCACCCAAAACTTCCTTGATCTACAATTCGACCCCAAACTCCTCCAACTTGCAAGCTTCACTATACCCGGGTTCACAAAAGTTTCAAACCATTTATCGCTCCCTTCCATCCCCGCCACATTCGCGCCCTTCCCAATTCACATTCATTATGCTTTTACTAGTGACAAATCACCACACGGGTTCAAAAAGATTGGCATTAATAAACGAATAGTAGATGTTGTTGTGTGAGATACTTACCCCTTTTCCATTTTCTTCTTTCCATCTATTATCCCTTTTTGGTTCTATACTTAGTCGCCTTTCTATGATAGTGGGTTCCTGGGTTGGTAGACTGACAAATACTCATCTCCATCTATATCCTCACATCACGAGTCCGATCGACCGTCGTTCCTTTCCATACTTAGCCAATTTTATGATCGCGGTTTTCGAGCTTGGCGCTATCGAACTCTCATCCCGCTTGTTCCGTGATATACATCTTGCACCCAAAACTTTCGTGATCTACAATTCCACCCCGCACTCCTCGAACTCGCAAGCTTTACTCTACTCGGGTTCACAAAAGTTTCAAAGCATTTATCGCTCACTTCCATCCCCACCACCTTCGTGCCCTTCCCAATGCACATTAATTATGCTTTTACTAGTGACAACTCAACACACTGGTACGAAAAAAAATGGCATTAATAAGCAAAAACCTCAAGGACATCTCCCATTAACATGCATTAAACCGCCATTTACAACAAAATGATATTTTGCAACAATGGGGCTTGTTTTGGGTTGTGAACTTTTGACCGTTTGGATACCTTTCTGGATTTGTGTTACCTGCACAAAAAAAATAAAGTTTAAACTAAATCCAAAACTACTTTTGATTTGACATGGTAAAACATGACCAAGAAAAGTATCTTAAAATTTTCCATTATAATATAACTTTGCTTCATGAATGACATAAGATCCCATTAGTTATTTGAGACCAATTCCCGCTTATGAAAATTTCCCTCCGCTTTTCTATTTTCCCACTCTCGTTTATCCCCTTCTTTTCCCTCTTCTATACTGAACCGAATTCACCTTTATTTCTCCCCTCTACTTTCTCTTTCTGGTTACTTAGTTGTTTTTCTGAGAATGTCTAACTGTGTGGGTTGGCAGACTGATGGGTTCACATTTCTAATCATGCTTTTATATCACGGCTCCGACCGACCGCTTCCCCATTCCATACGTAGTCACTTTTTCGATCACGGATTCTCGGGTAATCGGGCTCTAAATTGCACTTCCATTATTCTATGACCTACAAACAACACCTGGACCTCCGCAATATACAAATTGATTGTCGAACTCCCACATCATCCCCTCTTCTGTGTTACACATTTTGTACTCAAAAGTTGCGAGCCATACAATTTGACCGTCGAGGCCTCACGTCTCCTGGGTAACCCTTGTCACCCTATTTTGGATCCTCGGGTTGGCGGGTTCATGAAATCTCCAATTTCTAGTCACTGTTTCATGTGCCCGCCACCTTCGTACTTATTTCCAAATATGCAACAACTAACGTTTAATGCTAACAGTTCATCATGCAACAACCGTAAAGATCGTCATTAATAAGCAAAAGGCTCGAGGAGACAGTCACATTGACTATCCCTACACAACTTGTCCCTAAACATGCATAAATATCTTGCCAGGTAATGGGATATCTATTACAAATTTCAATATATTAGCGAAAACGAGTCCGACCTATCGTTTCCCTATTCCATACTTGGCCACTTTTTTTATTGCGGGTTCCCGGACAGGCAAGCTCAAGATTGCGTTTCCAATGTTCCGCGACCTGCAAACAGTACCCAGAGTTTCGCGATATACAAATTGACCGTTGGATTGCCCCATCATGCCCTCTTCTGTGTTACGAGTTTTGCACTCAAATCTTTCGAGACATACAATTTTACCGTTGGGCTCTCACCTCGGCTTGTTATACCTTGTAACCCTATTTTGAAGCCCGACCAACCACTTTCGATAATTAGCCATTCCTTAATTGTTGTTCCTCGTCCCCGCCACCTTCGTACTTCTTTCTGAATATGCAATTAGTAAGCTTTAATGCTAACAAGTTGTCATGCAGGAACCATAAATGTTTCCATTAATGAGTGAAAGGCTCGAGGAGATCTCCCAGACTTCTGCAATATACAAATTGACTGTCGGACTCCCACATCATCCCCTTTTCCGTGTTACACATTTTGCACTCAAATGTTATGAGTCATACAGATTGATCGTTGGGGCGTCACGTCTCATAAGGAACCCTTGTCACCCTAGTTTGAAGCTCGTTCGATCGCTTTCCATACTTTCCCATTTCTTGGAATCTCTTCATGGATCCTCGGGTCGACGGGTTCACGAAATCTCCAATTCCTAGTCATTGTTTCATGTGCCCGCTACCTTCACACTTATTTCCAAGTGTACAACAACTAAGGTTTAATGCTAACAGTTCATCATGCAACAATCATAAATATCGTCATTAATAAGCAAAAGGCTCGGCGAGACAGTCACATTGACTATCGCTACACAACTTGTCCAAAAACATGCAGAAAATATCTTGCCATGTAATGGGATATCTATTACAAATTTCAATATATTAGCGAAAATGAGTTCGACCTATTATTTCTCTATTCCATACTTAGCCACTTTTTTGATTGTGGGTTCCCGGACAGGCGGACTCACGATTGCGCTTCCAATGTTTTGTGACCTGCAAACAGTACCTGGAGTTCTGCGATATACAAATTGACCACCAAACTGCTCCATCATGCCCTCTTCCGTGTTACATGTTTTGCACTCAAAACTTCTGAGACATACAATTTGACCGTTGGGCCCTCACCTCTCCTGGTTATGCCTTGTAACCCTATTTTGAAGCTTGACCGACCGCTTTCGATAATTAACCATTCTTAATTGCTCTTCTCTGTCCCCGCCACCTTCGTACGTATTTCTAAATATGCAACTAGTAAACTTTAATGCTAATAACTCATCATGCAAGAATCGTAAAGATTGTCATTAATGAGCGAAACGCTCAAGGAGATCTCCCATTAATACGCATTAAACCAAGATATGTGGAGGGTTATATTATCCCTTCTGATTGTTCATCTCAAACAACATGGAATGTCTTTCGTCGGTCGTCGGGTTGGCGGGTTCACGAAATCTCCAATCCTTTATTGCTCTTCGTCGTACCCACCATCTTCGCACTTATAAGTATGCAATTACTAGTCTTTAATGCTAACAACTCATAATGCAACAACCGTCGAGATTGTCATTAATGAGCGAAAGGCTCGATGAGATCTCCCATTCACATGCATTGGACCAAGATTTGCAGAGGGTTATATTATCCCTTCCAAATGTTCATTTCAAACATCGTCTGGAACAAATGGACGTTCTCGTAAACTTATGGCAGGAGCTTGACAACAGTTTTATGGAGATACAGTGAACATCTTCGGGCGTGAGGACCAAAACTTCCAGTGGTCCAGGGCATACTCTTACTATTCATCCCATTGATCCGGATTATTTTCAGCACGAAATCAGAGCGGAGATATAATAAAGAAATGCACAAAGATATTGCAGATATTTAATAATATAACAGAAATGTATCAGAGATGCAACCATAAACACAGATATACAGTAATACACGATTTCTATTAATCAAAGAAATGTACAGAGA